>JASDQU010309313.1:76004-87522 GCA_032191745.1 Picea mariana
CAAGAGGCCCAAGTTCACGATTTTATAGGGGCCATCATATCTTAGAGGATATGAGCCGTTGATTTCTTCTTTGAAATATCGATGTTTTGGAAGTCGGGAGTGTGGAGGAAGTTATTTTCGGGAATCCTCGATATGTGAAATCCCAAAGAGATATGGACCGTCGGATCAAGGAAGGATCTGGGCCATCAGATATGAAGCATCAGGAGATTGGACACCGGGAGGATGGAGGTGCCTCACATCGGGAATCCTCGACACGTGAGACCCTAACGCACTCATAGGTTTGGCCCCAGGTCATAGCGAGGGATCATATGTAAAGAGGACAAGGGACGAGCTAGCGAGCGCTAGGACCTTGTCGGGATTTCGTAGATCGAGAGAGTCGGGGTGACTCACATACAAATACTTGAATCACGAAATCATGATGTGCCTTTGTTTAGGCTCGTGGTCACAACTCGTGGTCACATGAGAGAAAGGGTTTAACAGAGAATAAATAGCACCCATTTGGCGTTGAGCTCCAAACAACGCTTAGGAGAGAAGATGAGGGTCTCATACAACCTGTGCATTTGGGGAAAGGACCTATGTAAGTGGGTTTGGGGTCTAGAAAAGACCCAAAGAGTCAATTAGACTTATTTTCTTTATCGATCCTAGACCAGTAGGTCACATAGCCCTTAGAAGAGAAGGGGGGTCTGCATCACTACCTTAGTCATGTGAAGAGCATCAACAATAATAGTTGAGATATTTAAGCTAGTGTTGGATGAATTCATGAATGTGTTAGGAAGTCATATTAACAAAGGAAAAGGTCATGTGTATAGATGGAACACCTTTCCACAACACGTTGCATAAGTTACATAGTTTCATAAAGTTGCATAAAGTTGCATAGTTGCACATAGTTGCATAGTTGCACATAGTTGCATAGTTGCACATAGTTGCACATAGTTGCATAAAGTTGCATAAGTTGCATATTTTCACATAGTTGGATAAAGTTGTATAAAGTTTCATAGTTGCATAAAGTTGGATAGTTTCATAAAGTTGCATGAAGTTGCATAGTTGCATGTTGCATGCATGACATGTAATGTGATGCAGACCCCCTACCTCTGCCTCGACAGGGTCCACTGGCCTTCCGGTCTAAGGATCGTTCCTCTTCTGATGAGATGAAATGACTCTTTTGATTCCCTGCTGGAATCTTCAATGAATCCACAGGTCCTTCAAACTTCACGCACAGGTCCTGCAAAAGACACACACTGTTTCTGCACATGCTGGGTGCTAATTCAAAACAATGTGAGTGCTAGCCCTCGGGCTAGGCCCTTCGTCCAAGTGACCACCACCCATGACCATTGGCTGAGCCCATAGGGCGCTTTTCACATTTCATGACTTCATGAATCTTGATGTCGAGTCTCTTGACTATTCAATCCCTGAATTCCGAAATGGGCTCAACAACGATTAGCCCCTACCCAAATATCAATCCATGTAACCACTTCCTCCTTGAACACAACCTAATTAAAAGACACATCATGTTTCACGACTTCAAGGTTTTCAACGCAAAGTGCCTTGACTCCTTGTCCTCAGAATTGCCGAAATATTGAAATGGGCCTAATGGATCTTTGGCTCCTCTCTTAATCCTTCTCCATGTAACCCTGTCCAATGACCTAGGGCTACTCCTCCGAATCCTTCATCTTTCGCGATTCAGGGATATGGAGTACAGTCTCCTCCCTTGTCCTTTGAATCTCCAACTCCCAAAATCTGGTGACTCTGGATCTATGGTTTAGATCCTCCATGGATATGATAGCCTACAACCTTTCAGAGTTTTCTCCGAACCTTGACCCCTCACCACATGTTCTTCAGATGGACGGTCCTGATTTCTTCTGGGACTTTGACAAGTCCTTCTCCACAACACATACATGAGCTTAACCCATGTGCAGCTTCTCCTGGATCCATTGTCTATCGGTCCTCCACACTAGATCTAATGGCCCAAACCTGACTTACCTGTGCGTGTTCCTCCTATGTGCCTGAACATGGATCGAACGATCCAGATCTCTTCTCCAGTGTTTGAATCAATGACAGTTGTGATCCTCCTAAGCTCATGCTTCCCCTTCCTACCATAGAATATTTTAAGTGTCTCAAAGGCTATGGCCTTTGATTTCTCTGTGAACCCTGTGACCCTGGGTCTTGCCTGCTTCCGAAAAACGTTATCCTTCCTGAGCTTTGTCAACTTTGAAACCTCGAATGGTTTCTCGACCTCTGCAACTTCTTTCAAGATCCTTGCACGCTATTGTGATATCTCTTCTGAGCTTGTCTGTGGATTTGAACTCAAAGTGTCTTGGCCTGTTGTTCCTTTCTGTTGGAACTCTCTGCGCAAAGGCACTATTCCTCCCGAGCTTAAGAAATTGAAACAATTTCTTCCTACACACACTCCTTGCGCTTTGACTAGCCTTCCGATGGCTATAATTCAAAACTTCACTGAATGTTGGCCTAGTGCAATCCCTTTCTCTGGAACTCTAGCATAGCCTTACATAGTCCTCAACACTCTGTCATGCAACCTCTTGCATGAAGCCACAAAGAATCTAGACTAAAACCAAAGAAACTCAACAAACAATAAACTTTGTCTATCCCTGCAAATGCACATATAGCATACATCTATAGCATATCATAAACACATAAAGACATTCATCAACATGCAAGAAAAACTTCTCTGATTGTATTCGTATGAAATGCCTCTTTACAATGTGAGATCAGACTGCAATAGAGTCATAGCTTCCTCTCTTCTCCCTTATTTTTTGTCTCAATAATCGAACCCTCTTCAAAATAAGATGCTAAGATATTTTTACAAGAAGGGGCTCCTCGTGCTCTTCCCTACATCTCACCAACTCTCATAAATTACAATGAATTACAATGAATGGGCCATCTAATCTGAATCAGATCTAGATCCCCATCGACCTGTCAGCCATTAAAGGCAACTCTAACTACAGCCTGCGCAAAAGCATGGGTTGGCTCTACCAGCCTTTCAATCATTCAATTACATTAAATTCAAATTTGAAATTGGAAAGTGAGAGGGTTGCACCTCTCCTCTCCATTGAACGTGTGTTGGGTGTGCTGGCTAGCTGGTGCTTGATGACGTGGAGTGATGCTCTTGCATTATACTCCTCAACTGGAAAAATCATGAGCTCCTGCTCATGAGCTTCCAAGCTCTGCTATTGAAATCCACCTGGATCCCAAACAGTTCTCTGGAGTTGTCCATCCGCTCCACCACTTCACTGCTGCTGCATCTTCCCTACTGCTATTGAAGACTCTCTTTTGTTTAGCCCCTTGCTGACAGATTCTACTGCTGACCTCAACATCAATTTTCTTATCTCTTCAACTTCCTCATCTAGCTGCTCCAATGGATGGCTCTTTGTATGCAGTCCACCCTACAACAGACTCCAATTCCGCAATCCTATCAATGAGCTGCTGCTCAACTTCCTTCTCTGACAACTTTGTCTCTACCATTTCTCCTTGAGCTGGTTCAAATCCAACCTCCTCTAGCTTCTCCCCAGACTGGAATTCTTCTTCACCTTCTGCTGCAGACCTCAGTGCTGCAGTCATCATCTATTCAACTCCCTGGCTAAAATTTCTAAGCAATTCCTCCAAATGATCCTATGTTAACATCATGACTGTCTCTTTGCAGCCATGTTTTGGTTCTGGATCATGTAACCAATCCTCCAACATCCTCAATTCCATCTCCCATAGGGTGAGCAACTCATTGACGTTCTCCTCTTTTGATGGGGCAGATTTTGATGTTTGCTCCATTTCTTCTTTCTCTTTGATAGACACAGTTGGATATCCTTCTGCTGTTGTTGTGTCTGTAACACAGGCTTCGACCTCAACTAGGTTGTATGGCAGGAATACCTCTATCCCTCCCATGATCAAAAAGTGTGTCTGATCCTTCTCCATTAGCTCTCCTTGTTGATATGAAATCACCTTTGAGCTCATCTTCTCTCCCTTGCCCACTTGGAAATATGGGATTTCTGCACTGCTCACCTGACAATATTTGAGATCATCCAATGATCCCATCTCAATTCCTACCTGGAAATCTGAACTTTCATTACTGCCCACCTGGAAACTTCTGAGACTCTTCCCAGTTTCTAGCTCAAAAATATGAACCACTTCCTCTTCATCTATAAGGCTTTCATCATACCTCAGCCACATTTTCAATAACCTTTGTTGTCTTCTGGCCAACAATTCCTTCACTGGCCACTTTACCTTCTTCCTAATGGACCATTCATACACACATCATGTTCTTGCACTCTGTTGCACTCGAAATGAAAGCTCTTCCATCCTCTCTCTTATCTCAACGATTTCCTTATCCACCTCATATTTTCCCTTCTATTGGTGGTCTTTTGCTTGACCACGTTCACAGCCTTCAATATCCATGTTATGCCTTCTACCTGCCCTCTTGGCAAGTTTGCTGCTGTCACTCTACAATTGAGAGCAGTTCTAGCATCTCCTATAGTCCACCTGACTGTACCATTTGACTGCTGCGTCCCACAACAACCTTCACCTTTTACCTATATCCTACATTCTCTTCTTCATATCGCTTCCTCTTTTACCTGAAATATACGACCAAAATCCCGCTCTGATACCACAATGATGTAGACCCCCTACCTCTGCCTTGGCAGGGTTTGTTGACCTCCCGGTCTAAGGATCGTTCTTCTTCTGCTGAGCCAAAATGACTCTTTTGATTCCTGCTGGAACCTTCAACGAATCCATAGGTCCTTCAAACTTCATGCGTAGGTCCTGCAAAAGACCCACCCTTTTTTTGCGCACGCTGGGCGCTAATTCAAAATAGTGTGAGTGTTAGCCCTCAAGCTAGGCCCTTCCTCCATGCGACCACCACCCGTGACCATTGGTTGAGCCCATAGGGAACTTTTCTCATTTCATGACTTCGCAAATCTTGATGTCAAGTCTCTTGACTCTTCAATCCCCGAATGTTGAAATGGGCTCAATGACGATTAGCCCCTGCCCAAATCTTGGTCCATGTAGCCACTTCCTTCGTGACCACAACCTACTACAAATACACGTCGCTTTTCATGACTTCAAGTTTTCAACGCAAAGTGCCCCAGCTCCTTGTCCTCAGAATTGTCAAAATATCGAAATGGGCCTAACGGCTCTTTGGCTCCTCTCTTAATCCTTCTCCATGTAACCTTGTCCGATGACTTAGGGATACTCCTCTGAATCCTTCAGCTTTCGCGATTCATGGATATGGAGTACAATCTTCTACCTTGTATTTTGAATCTTTGACTCCCAAAATCTGGTGACTCTGGATCTACGGTTCAGATCCTCCCTAAATCTAATAGCCTACAACCTTTCAGAGTTTTCTCCAAACCCTGACCCCTCACCACGTGTTCTTCAGATGGATGGTCCCAATTTCTTCTGGGACTTTGACAAGTCCTTCTCCCTAGCACATACATGAGGTTAAGCCACGTGCATCTTCTCCCAGATCCAATGGCTAATGGTCATTCGCACTATATTTGATGGCCCAGACCTAACTTACCTGGGCACATTCCTCCTGTGTGCCTAGACATGGATCGAATGGTCAAGATCTATTCTCTAGTGTTCAAATCAACGACAACTATGCTCCTCCTGAGCTCATGCTTCCCCTTTCTACCTTAGAATATTTTAACTGTCTCAAAGGCTATTGCCTTTGATTTCTCTGTGAACCCTATGACCCTGGGTCTTGCCTGCTTCCAAAAAACGTTATCCTTCCTGATCTTTGTCAACTCTGAAACCTCAAAGGGTTTCTCGACCTCTGCAACTCCTTGCAAGATCCTTGCACGTTGTTGTTTTATCTCTTCTGATCTAGTCTGTGGATTTGACCTCAAAGTGTCTTAGCCTATAGTTTCTTTCTGTTAGAACTCTATGCGCAAAGGCACTATTCCTCCTCAGCTTAAGAACTTGAAACAAGTTCTTCCTACACACACTCCCTGCACTCTGACTAGCCTTCCGATGGATGTCATTCAACACTTCACTGAATGTTGGCCTAGTGCAATCCTTGCACCTATCTTTGTCCTCCTTTAGCTTCAACTGCTTGGACCTCAATGGTCTCTATCCCTTTCTCTCCTTGATAGGATATAAGTGTCCTCCGACAACTTATGCTCAAGCACTCCTTGCTGAGCTTACATAGTGTTCAGTAACCCTATGAGGGTCTTTCCTACGACACTTCCCTTATCTTAGAACTCAAAATAGATTTCCTTCTGTGCACTCTATGCACTTGCTCGATGCCCTCCTGACATAGCTTTACAGAACCTTCAGTGATTCCATCTTCTCTCTGTGCCCTCTTCTTCATAGTCTTACCTCCAAGGTATTCATCAATGTTGAGGCTTCTCCCTTAAGTTAATGATTCAAATGGTGTGCCCTCTTGGCATTTCTTTGTCTGAATCCCACAGAATATAGATGTGCACTCTGAAACATCCTTAGAGAGTCCTCATCACTCTGTCATGCAACCTCTTGCATGAAGCCACAAAGAATCCAGACTAAAAACAAAGAAACTCAAAAGACATTAAACTCTACTATCCCTACAAATTCACATCTAACATACATCTACAACATATCATAAACACATAAATACATTCATCAACATACAAAAAATAACATGCAGGAAAAACTGCTCTGATTGTATTCGTATGAAATGCCTCTTTACAATGTGAGCTCGGATTGCAATAGAGTCACGACTTCCTCTCTTCTCCCTTATGTTATATCTCAATAATTGAACCCATCCTCTCTTCTCCCTTATGTTCTGTCTCAATAATCGAACCCTCTCCAAAATAATATGCTAAGATCTTTTTACAAGAAGGGGCTCCTAGAGCTCTTCCCTCCATCTCACCAACTCTCATAAATAACAATGAATTACATTGAATGGGCCATCTAATCTGAATTGGATATAGATCCCCATCGAACCGTCAACCATTAAAGGTGACTCTAACTACATCCTACACAAAAGCATGGCTTGGCTCTACCAACCTTATAATCATTCAATTACATTAAATTCAAATTTGAAATTGGAAAGTGAGAGGGTTTCCCCTCTCCTCTCCATTGAACACGTGCTGGGTGCACTAGCCCACTGGTGCTTGATGACATGGAGTGTTTCTCCTACATCATACTCCTCAGTTGGAAAAATCATGAGCTCCTACTCATGATATTCCAAGATCTACTGTTGAAATCCACCTGGATCCCAAACAGTTCTCTGGATTTGTCCATCCGCTCCACCACTTCATTGCTGCTGCATCTTCCCTGCTGCTACTACAGACTCTCTTTTGTTCAGCCCCTTGTTGACAGATTCTATTGTTGAACTCAACATCATATTTCTTATCTCTTCAACTTCCTCCTCTAGCTGCTCCAATAGCTGTCTCTTTGTATGCAGTCCGCCCTGCTGCAATTCTTCTTTCTCCTTAGTGGGCAGATCTGCTCGATCTCCCATGCTGTCTTTACCTTCTCTTGTGGTATTGAGTTGCCACTCTGCTACAGACTCCAATTATGCAATATTATCACTGGGTTGTTGCTCAACTTCCTTCTCTGATAGCTTTGTCTCTGCCATTTCTCCTTGAGCTGGTTCAACTCCAGCCTCCTCCAGCTTCTCCCCAAACTGGAATTCTACTTCACCTTCTGCTACAAACCTTAGCGCTGCAGTCATCATCTGTTCATCTCCTTGGCTAAAATTTCTGAGAAATTCCTTTGAAT
Organism: Picea mariana; assembly: GCA_032191745.1. Taxonomy (NCBI): domain Eukaryota; kingdom Viridiplantae; phylum Streptophyta; class Pinopsida; order Pinales; family Pinaceae; genus Picea; species Picea mariana. Next base: position 83,712 of record JASDQU010309313.1, read on the forward strand.
TCTCCTCTGGTAACATCATGACTATCTCCTTGCAGCCATGTTTTGGTTCTGGATGGTCCAACCAATCCTCCAACATCCTCAATTCCATCTCCCATAGGGTGAGAAACTCATCTGCGTGCTCCTCTTTTGATGGGATAGATTTTGATGTCTGCTCAATTTCTTCTTTCTCTTTGACAGTCACAACTGGCTATCCTTATGCTGTTGTTGCATCTGTAACATAGGCTTCGGCCTCAACTGGGTTGTATGGAAGGAATAACTCTATCCCTCCCATGATCAAAAAGTGTGTATGATCCTTCTCCATCATCTCTCCTTGCTAATATGAACTCACTTCTGAGCTCATCTTCTCTCCCTTGCCCACTTGGCAATATGGGATTTCTGCGCTGCTCACGTGGTAGTATTTGAGATCCTCCAATGATCCCATCTCATTGCCTACCTAGAAATCTGAACTTTTATTACTGCCCACCTAGCAACTTCTGAGACTCTTCCCAGTTTCTGGCTCACAAATCATGTGAACCTCTTCCTCTTCATCTCCGAGGCTTTCAGCATACCTCATCCACATTTTCAACAACCTTTGCTATCGTCTAGCCAACAATTCCTTGACTGGCCACTTTACCTTCTTCCTGATGGGCCATTCATACACCCATCGTGTTCTTGCACTTTATTGCATTCGAAATGCAAGCTCCTCCATCCTCCCTCTTATCTCAGTGAGTTCCTTATCCACCTCATCTTTTACCTTCTATTGTTGGTCTTTTCCTTGACCATGTTCACGGCCTTCAATAGCCATATTCTGCCTTCTACCTGCCCTCTTGGCAAGTCTGTTGCTGTCACTTTGCAACTTATAGAACTTCCAGCATCTCCTACAGTCCACATGACTGTACCATTTGATTGCTGCATCTCGCAACAACCTTCACCTTTTACCTGTATCCTACATGATCTTCTTCATCTCGCTTCCTCTTTTGCCTGAAATATACGAGAAAAATCCCACTCTAATACCACAATGATGTAGACCCCCTACCTATGCCTTGGCAGGGTTTGCTGACCTCCCAGTCTAAGGATTGTTCTTCTTCTGATGAGCCGATATGACTCTTTTGATTCCCTACTGGAACCTTCAACGAATCCACAGGTCCTTCAAACTTCACGCGCAAGTCCTGCAAAAGACCCACCCTCTTTATGCGCGCGCTAGGCACTAATTCAAAATAATGTGAGCACTAGCCCTCAGTCCAGGCCCTTCCTCCATGCGACCACCACCTGTGACCACTGGCTGAGCCCATAGGGCGCTTTTCGCATTTCGCGACTTCGTGAATCCTGATGTCGAGTCTCTTGACTCTTCAATCCCCGAATGCCGAAATGGGCTCAACAACGATTAGCCCCTGCCCAAATATAGCTCCATGTAACCACTTCCTATGTGACCACAACCTACTCCAAAGGCACGTCGCGTTTCGTGACTTCGGGGTTTTCAATGCAAAGTTCCCCGGCTCCTTGTCCTCAAAATTGCCGAAATATCGAAATGGGCCTAATGTCTCTTTGGATCCTTTATTAATCCTTCTCCATGTTACCCTGTTTTATGACCTAGGAATACTCCTTCGAATCCTTCATCTTTCGCGATTCAGGGATATGGAGTACAGTCTCCTCCCTTGTCCTTTGAATCTTCGACTCCCGAAATCCAGTGACTCCAGATCTACAGTTCAGATCCTCCCTGGATCTGACGACCTACAACCTTTCGGATTTTTCTCCGAACCTTGACCCCTTTCCATGTGTTCTTTAGATGGATGGTCTCAATTTCTTCCTGGAATTTGACAAGTCCTTCTCCCCAGCACATACACGAGGTTAACCCATGTGAAACTTCTCCCAGATCCGATGGCTATCGGTCCTCCACACTAGATCTAACGACCCAGACCTAACTTACCTATGCGCGTTCCTCCTGTGTGCCTAGTCATGGATAGAATGGTCCATATCTCTTCTCCAGTGTTTGAATCAATGAAAGCTGTGCTCCTCCTGAGCTCATGCTTCCCCTTCTCACCTTAGAAGATTTTAAGTGTCTCAAAGGCTATGGCCTTTGATTTCTCTGTGAACCCTGTGACCCTGGGTCTCTCCTGCTTTCGGAAAATGTTATCCTTCCTGAGCTTTGTCAACTCTAAAACCTCGAAGGGTTTCTCAACCTCTGCAACTCCTTGCAAGATCCTCGCACTTTGTTGTACTATCTCTTCTGATCTTGTCTGTGGATTTGACATTGAAGTGTCTCGGCCTATTGTTCCTTTCTGTTGGAACTCTGTGTGCAAAGGCACTATTCCTCCCAAGCTTAAGAACTTGAAACAAGTTCTTCCTGCGCACACTCCTTGTGCTCTGAATAGACTTCTGATGGTTGTCATTCAACACTTCACTAAATGTTGGCCTATTGCAATCCTTGCACCTGTCTTTGTCCTCATTGAGCTTCAACTACTCAGACCTCAATGGTCTTTGTCCCTTTCTCTCCTTGAAGGGATATAAGTGTCCTCTGGCAACTTATGCTCAAGCACTCCTTGCTGAGCCTATAGAGTGTTCATTAACCCTATGAGGGTATTTCCTACGACACTTTCCTTATCTCAGAACTCAAAATAGAGTTCCTTCTGTGCACTCTATGCACTCGCTCGATGCCCTCCTGGTAGAGCTTTACGGAACCTTCAATGATTTGGTCTTCTCTCTGTGCCCTCCTATGCACAGTCTTACCTCCAAGGTATTCAACAACCTTGAGGCTTCTGCCTTGAATTAATGATTCAACTGGTGTGCCCTCTTGGCATTTCTTTGTTTGGATCCTACAAAATCCATATGTGTACTCTAGCATAGCCTTACAGAGTCCTCAACACTCTGTCATGCAACCTCTTGCATGAAGCCACAAATAATCCAGACTAAAACCAAAAAAACTCAATAGATAGTAAACTCTGTCTATCCCTCCAAATGCACATCTAACATACATCTACAACATATCATAAACACATAAAGACATTCATCAACATACACAGAATAACATGCAAGAAAAACTGCTCTGATTGTATTTGTATGAAATGCCTCTTTACAATGTGAGCTCAGACTGCAACAGAGTCATGGCTTCCTCTCTTCTCCCTTATGTTCTGTCTCAATAATAGAACCCTTTCTCTATTCTCCCTTATGTTCTGTATCAATAATCAAACCCTCTCCAAAATAATATTCTAAGATCTTTTTACAAGAAGGGGCTCCTCGAGCTCTTCCCTCCATCTCACCAACTCTCATAAATTACAATGAATTACATTGAATGGGCCATCTAATCTGAATCGAATCTAGATCCCCATCAACCTGCCAGCCATTAAAGGTGACTCTAACTACAACCTATGCAAAATCATGGGTTGGCCCTACCAACCTTACAATCATTCAATTACCTTAAATTCAAATTTGAAATTGGAAAGTGAGAGAGCTGCGCCTCTCATCTCCATTGAACGTGTGCTTGGTGTGCTGGCTGGCTGGCACTTGATGACATGGAGTGATGCTCCTACATCATAATGCATGTCTTTCATGTGCATGAAAAATTAGTTCGCATGCATTTCCAAGTCAAGGACGAGTTGTAACTGAAGTATCAAGCAAAAGTTAGGTTGAAAGTAAAATTCCCATGAGCTAGAAATAAATAATCTTCCTGATATTGCAAATGATGTAAATGCATTGATCTAGTGCGTTGGCACATGTAACACTATCTACCATGAAGAAATTCAAATTTCCATGTATACGAGTCAAGTTGAACGAGTTGTTAAACTCAATTTGTAAAAGGTCAAGTTATAAAAGTCGAGTTGCATAAAGTTGCATA
>JASDQU010309314.1:8948-28562 GCA_032191745.1 Picea mariana
GTGAAGTAACAAAGTCAAAAAGGATTACTTAAATAATAAAGTGAAGTGACAAAATCAAAGAGGATTATTTAAATAATAAAGTGAAGTGACAAAGTCAAAGAGGATTATTTAAAGTGAAGTGACAAAGTCAATGAGGATTATTTAAATAATAAAGTGAAGTGACAAAGTCAAAAAGGATTATTTAAATAATAAAGTGAAGTGACAAAATCAAGAGGATTATTTAAATAGTAAAGTGAAGTGACAAAGTCAAGGAGGATTATTTAAATAATAAAGTAAATGGAGAACTTTGTAATTATTGAAAGGGGTTATAAGAAGGTTAACCCTAAAATGAGGAAAATGGGTTAAGTGGTCAAGTAGCTATTGGATACATGGACAAGTGGCAAATTGGGAAAATTTGGACATAGGTGACTATGTGGACAAAGTGGCTATGTGGATAATGTGGCCTAGAAGATGCTTCTAAGGAAGCTACTTGGAGAGTATAAATAAGAGGCAAGGCTCTCTCATTTTAATCACACTTGAGAATATTGAATATCTACAAGTGACTGAGGTAACCAAAGGATATCTAAGCCTAATTTCAGAGGGAAGGTGAAGTAAAGAAGGCCGAAATTCAAGGGTGGATAAATTCTTTTGATGATGTTTTCTAAGGTATGTTATTTACAGGTCATATCACCATTTTTGAAATAACTTTCTTTCTAGAATGATTCATACCATGAAATTGGGAGGCCATTGAGAAAACATATCCAAGTAGTTTTGGTACAAATTTCAGCTTGTGGGTCGTTGTATTTTTGGAGTTACACTCCGTGGAAAATAGGGTTTGTGGCTAGTCCTGAAACTAGTCTAAAACAGGTGTTTCGGGTAAAAATGTCATAAATTATTCATAACAAATCCAAATTCAGTAAGACCAAATGTGTTGGTTAGAGTACAGTCTGTAGTATTCTTTGTAAAAGTTTTAGATCCATACAAAAAATATTATGTGTGGGTCACGCTCTACAATTTCGCTCTCTAGAATAAGCCAGAATTCAACAAGGTATCCCATTTTTGCTATAAATCCTTTTATGAGAGGTTCCAAGTAGTGACACTTGGAGGAATTACATAAAACACATTGAAGAACATTGTGTACTATTTTCGTATATTTATTCATTACAGGTACATAGTTATGATTATTTCAAGTTAGGGTTGTTGACTAATCCAAAACTAGTCATGTGAGACTAAAGTAAAATTTGATGAAAATGCTAGTCTCTTGTTGTTAAAGTTAAGGGAGGTTTGCAGGTTGAGGTACAAGTTGGTGCATGGTTGATTCACTTGTTTATGGTACAATTTGATTACAGGTTGTTTGGTACAGGTTGGTGCATGGTTGATGCACTTGTTTATGGTACACGTTAATTACAGGTTGAGGTACAGGTTGATGCATGGTTGATACATGGTTCATCTTATTGGTACAGGTTGTTTGGTGCAGGTTTATTGGTATAGGTTTACAGCAGTATATCTGACAGTGATAGTGTGACATTGGTTCCATCATTCTACTTATACGTCAGGGCAGTTGGACGAGGCAAGGAAAAGTAGTTGTAGCCACCTTCCGGTTGTAGCCGAAGAACATAGGGGGTTGTATCCTCCTTCTGTTGTAGCCAGATAATTGGGGAGTTGAAGCTTCCCTCAGGTTGTAGCCTGAGAAACTAGGGGGTTGGAGACTCCTTCCAGTCTTAGCTGGAAAGCAAAGGAAGATGGTGTTTCCAATAATTGTAATTCTTCAAGACATATAAGAAAAATCATTTCGTGGTTTTCTCCCGCTTTGGGTTTCCACGTAAAAACACTGGTGTATTGTGTATGTGTATGATTGTTCATTTGTTCATTATTTATTTACTCTGCAAATATTGAATGATAATGCTACATTGATATAACACTTGCATTATATGGTTAAAAAGGATTAGATTGTTGGATTACTGATTCACCTACCCTCTCAGTAATCCAACAATTTGTATCAGAGCAGGTTCCTTCAAAAATCAGTTTAACCACTGAAAGGTAGATCATGGAGAGAAACAATGTGTATAAAAATGGAATACCATAGTATGATGGATAGAATTATGCCTTTTGGAGCATAAGGATGAAGACATATATACAGACACGGGGATTTAAAATTTGGCAATCAATTGTAGATGAATACGCAGCACCAGCAGTTCTGCCGACAAATGACAAAGCTATGAAACTTGGTTAGAATAATTCCAAAGCCACAAATGCACTTCTGAATGGTCTTGGATAATCGGTATTCACTAAAGTTGCACATTGTAAATCCACTAAAGAGATTTGGGACAAACTTCGAAATATTTATGAAGGAGATTCAAAATTCAAAGCAGCAAAGCTTTAAACTTACAGAGTTAAGTTTGAACAACTAAAGATGAAGGAAGATGAGAACATTGCAGATTACTTTTTACGAGTCAATGAAATAGTAAATGCAATCTTGGGATTGGGGGAAGAAATCAAAGAATTTGTACTTGTTCAAAAGGTACTAAGATCTCTTCCTATGAGATTTGACCCTAAGATATCAGCTCTAGAAGAAAGAGAAAATCTAAACTCAATAAGTATGGATGAACTACATGGAATATTCACAGCATATGAAATGAGAACTGAACAGGAAAATCCTAATATAAAAGAAGCAGCCTTCAAAGCATCCAAAAGGTCAAAGAAAAAGGGAAAGAAAAAATAAAAAAGAGCATAGCAGTAGTAGTGACATCTCGGAAGATGATGAAGAAGCGACCAAATTTGTCAGAAGATTGAGCAAGGGAACCAACGACAGGTATAGAGGTAAGCTTCCTTTGATTTGTTTTAATTGTGATGGTATTGGTCATTTTGCTAACAAATTTCTTCATAAGAAAAATAGAAATGATGAAGGTTACTCAAATAGAAAAAAAAACATATAAAGGCAAAATAATCACAAAGAAAGTTTTCAACAAAAGCTTATGCAACAAAGAAGACATCTCATCATCAGATGAAGATGAAGTCAGTGACATTGAGACAGAAAGAGTTATATTCATGGCAGTAGAAGACTATGATAAAGAATACTTCAAAGAAGAATATAAAGAGGTTGAAGAAGAATATGAAGAGGCAGAAGTTGACTACTAAGAAGAATTGTTGTGTTCCATAGAAGTTATCAGAAGAGAAAAGAATAAAAACAAGAAACTACAAGCGGAACTAGACAAGAAAGAAGACACTCGGGAACTAGAACAAATGATCACAAATTTGAAGGTTCAAATTGAAGAAGATAAAATAATTGAAGAAGCACTCAAAGAACAGTTAGAAGGAAGAGACAGGATCATTGGAAATTTGGAAGCAGAAATTGTCACATTAAGAAAGGATCTTCAAAAGAAAAATATGCAAAATAGATCAAAAGTTTTGAATAACTTTATCAGAAGTCAAAAACCTCATCATGACAATTTCAAACTTAGATACAATCAGACAGAAAAGGGATCAAGATCCAAAACAACAGAACAATAAGCATATCCAAAAATCTATGCAGAAACAATCAAAGGGGATATGAATGTCTACAAAGAAAATTACAAGGACACTCCTCCACCAAGAAGATTCAGATTTCAAAATCAACAACCAACAGAAACAGATAGGCCTCAGGAAGAAGAAGGATTCATAAGAGTACCTCCTTTTAGAAGATCTTCAACTCACAAATATCAAACTATATTTTTTGGTTTATTTTATGCATGTAATAATTTTGGACATAAAGGTGTGAATTCCAGAGATAACAACAGGAACATAAACAACATTGAAAGTCATACACAAAAGGGTTATCCAAGAAGTCCTAGTGAAACACAGAGAAGAAGTTACAACAGGTTTGAATCTTTGAGCACTKAAGTGGAATGCTACAAATGTAACAACTTTGGACTCATGGCCAAACATTGCAGAATGAAAATCCYTCCTAGAGAACCACAATAGAACAACAACAGTCACAGACAGGAACCTCAGAAAAGGACATGGATAAGAAAGCAGAATCAGTATAGCAATGAAGACTTCACACTCTCTCTACAAGCTAAGAAAAAGAAACATGGTTGGTATGTTGACAGTGGTTGTTCAAAACACATGACAGGTGATAGAGACATGTTTCTTACATTAAGAAAGGAAATCCATGGATCAGTCTCCTTCGGAAATGATGATTCAGCTAAAATCATTGGAAAACGCACAGTCAGAATTGGGAACAAGAATACCAAGGCAAAAAAATGTTCTACTAGTAGAAGATATGAAACATAATCTTCTAAGTGTGATTCAAATGTGTGACCAAGGTCATAAAGTTACTTTCGATTCACAAAAGTGCAAGATAAGAAAATAAGGTTCAATAAAATTGATTGCAACAGCTGCGAAAACTTCAAGCAACATATATGTATTAAGTGAAATTGCAAATGAAAAGTGTTTCCTAGGAAAGGAAGATGAAAGTTGGTTATGGCATAGAAGAAAGGGTCACATACATTTTGATAACCTTGTCAAAGTCAAAAAAATGGAAGTAGTTAGAGAAATGCCCCAGATTACAAAACCAACCAACACTTTGTGCAAGCATTGTCAACAAGGAAAGCAAACAAACACCAAGTTTAAATCAAAAGAGCATTCAACGACAAGACCACTAGAAATTGTGCATATTGATCTAGTTGGACCAACTACAACAAAGGGTTTAAAAGGTGAGAAATAATTTATGTTATTAGTTGATGATTATACAAGAATGACTACAGTTTGCTTTCTCGGGAATAACTCAAAAGCTTTTGAAAACTTCAAGGTCTACAAGGAAATGGTTGAAAATGAAATGGACTCAAAAATCAAATGCTTGATATCTAATAATGGAGGAGAGTTCACTTCAAAGGAATTTATGGACTACTGCAACAGACATGGAATAAAAAGGCAATTCTTCATTGCTAGGACACCTCAATAGAATGGAGTTGTTGAAAGAAAGAATGGGACAGTATAGAAAATGGCTCGAAAAATGATAATGAATTCCAAATTGACAGATATCTTTTGGACACATGCAGTGCATACAATAGTCCAGATTCAAAACAGAGTAATTCTCAGAAAAAACACTAACAAAACTCCCTATGAACTATGGAAAGGAAGACCAGCAAATGTGAAGCACTTCAAAGTTTTTGGAAGCAAATGCTACATCAAAAGAGAATATGGCAGAATGGGAAAGTTTGACTCTCATGTGGACAAAGGAGCACTTTTTGGTTACTCGAGGAGAAGGAGAGCATACAAGTTTTACAACCTAAGATTGAACAAAGTTGTGGAAAGCATCAACGTAACAATTGATGAAACAGGTAGACAAGAATTAAAGGAAAAAGAAAATGAATCAATGGAACAGCTTTACGAAGAAGAAGCAGAAGATGAAAAAGAAGTAGAAGAGGAAGATGAAGAGAATATGACAGAAGAAGAAGAGCAAGTTCATCAGGTGCCTCCAAAGACACCTAGAATATGAGTACAAAAGAATCATCCTTCAGATCAGATTATCAAAAACAAAGATGCAGGAGTTGAGACTAGAAGAAGAATATGTTCACCAGAACAAACGCACATAGCACTCTCATCTATGATTGAGCCAACCTATTTTGAAGAGGCCAGCAAGGATGACTTTTGGAATAAGGCCATGGATGAAGAATTGAATCAAATAGATGAAAATGACACTTGGGAATTGGTTCCAAGACCAAAGGATAAGAATGTGATTGGCACAAAGTGGGTATACAGGAATAAATTGAATTAAGATGGACAGGTTACAAGGAACAAAGCTAGAATGGTATGTAAAGTATATGCACAGGTTGAAGGAATGGACTTTGAAGAGACATTTTCCCCAGTTGCCAGAATGGAAGCAATCTGATTGGTTTTAGCTTATGCGTGCTCCAAAAATATTAAAGTGTATCAGATGGATATAAAATTAGCTTTTCTGAATGGGGAACTTGAAGAAGAAGTCTGCATTGAACAACCAGGAGTATTTCAATTGTCAGAGAATGCAGATTATGTGTGTAAATTAAAGAAGGCCTTGTATGGTCTAAAACAGGCTCCTAGAGCATGGTACTCTAGACTAGATAAATATCTACAACAGGCAGGGTTCAGGAAAGGAAGTGCAAACAAAAANCCAAAAATATTAAAGTGTATCAGATGGATATAAAATCAGATTTTCTGAATGGGGAACTTGAAGAAGAAGTCTAGATTGAACAACCAGGAGTATTTCAATTGTCAGAGAATGCAGATTATGTGTGTAAATTAAAGAAGGCCTTGTATGGTCTAAAACAGGCTCCTAGAGCATGGTACTCTAGACTAGATAAATATCTACAATAGGCAGGGTTCAGGAAAGGAAGTGCAAACAAAAACCTCTACATCAAGGTAACTCAAGATAGTATTTTATTAATTGAAGTTTATGTTAATGATATTATTTTTGGAAGTATTGATGACAGGTTAAGCCAGAAATTTGCAAAGGACATGCAGAATGAATTTGAAATGTCATTACTTGAAGAAATATCCTTCTTTCTGGATCTTCAAATATGTCAAAGCAACCAAGGAATTTTTATTTATCAAACCAAGTATATCAAAGAAATGCTAAAGAGGTTTGGAATGGAAGATTTCAAACCAGATATCACTCCCATGCAAACCAGTTGCAAGTTGAGAAAAGATGATGATTCAAAGTCTACAGATCAGAGGCAATACAGGTCAATGATTGGTAGCCTACTATATGTGAAAACATCCAGACCAGATGTAATGCAAGCAGTTGGACAGGTCGCATGATTTATAGCACTACCAAAGGAATCACATGTATTAGGAGTGAAGAGGATTTTTAGATATCTCAAAGGAATAGAAGAGTTTGGATTATGGTATCCAAAAGGAAAGGATCTATCACTTATTGCCTACACAGATGCAGATTGGGAAGGTTGCATTGATGACCAATGAAGCACCAGTGGAGCAACGTTCTACTTGGGTGAGTGTTTAGTATCATGGCTAAGCAAGAAACAATCATCAGTATCTTTATTTACAGCCAAGGCAAAGTATATTGCAGCAGCAGCATGTTGTACACAGTTTCTATGGATGAAACAAACTCTGACAGATATACAGGTTGAGTATGATGAGTCCATTCCAATCTATTGTGATAATACAAGTGCCATCAGTATCTCAAAGAACCCGATGATGCATTTCAAGATGAAGCACATTCCAATCAATTATCACTTTCTACGGGAACAGGTTGCAGAAAAGAACATCAGAGTTGAATATGTGGGCACAAAAGAACAAGCGGCATACATCTTTAGAAAACCGCTTCCATGGGAATCCTTTGAGTATCTTCGCCAGAGACTCGGAGTTATTTCTACTCCAAAATGAATGCTTTTGAATACTTATCTTATATGTCTTAGATGTACATGAGGAAGAACCATAAAGAGCACAGTTCAAGTTGGGATATCAAATGAGTCAGTTAGGGGGAGTAGCCCTGAATGGATAGATACTTTTTCCATTGATGAAAAGGGGGAGATATTTATCAGATGCAGAGGACAGAGGCATGGTTCCAGGGGGAGTGTTGGTCACAGATATGTAGGCATGGTTCCAGGGGGAGCATGAGTGATTTGATTTCAATATTTCATGGGAGTGTTGTCATCAATGCCAAAGGGGGAGATTGTTGATTAATTGGGTTGGTTGTCATTGATGTCAACTCTTGAAGAAAGTATGGTAGCAAATCCTGGTAGCACAAAGGTTTGGGTAATGGACCCAAGTTTGTTTGATGTATAATTGTATGGTTTTTGATATATTTGCAGGTAAGACTATTCTAGATGGATAGTACATGTCATGCCATTTTCGGTGATATGTGGAACGTCACATAACTCCTCACGATTTGAGAGTTATGGCCTTATGAAGTTGAAGGACCCTCAAATGATTAGCTTGACACCCCAAAAGGTCAAAGAAGTCAAAGTGCTTGCAAAGGAGGATTATTTAAATAATAAAGTGAAGTGGCAAAGTCAAAAAGGATTATTTAAATAATAAAGTGAAGTGACAAAATAAAAGAGGATTATTTAAATAATAAAGTGAAGTGACAAATTCAAAGAGGATTATTTAAAGTGAAGTGACAAAGTCAAGGAGGATTATTTAAATAATAAAGTGAAGTGACAAAGTCAAAAAGGATTATTTAGATAATAAAGTGAAGTGACAAAATCAAAAAGGATTATTTAAATAATAAAGTGAATTGACAAAGTCAATGAGGATTATTTAAATAATAAAGTAAATGGAGAACTTTATAATTATGGAAAGTGGTTATAAGAAGGTTAACCCTAAAATGAGGAATATGGGTTAAGTGGTCAAGTGGCTATTGGATACATGGACAAGTGGAAAATTGGGAAAAGTTGGACATAGGTGACTATGTGGACAAAGTGGCCTAGAAGATGCTTCTAAGGAAGTTACTTAGAGAGTATAAATAAGAGGCAAGGATCTCTCACTTTAATCACACTTGAGCATATTGAATATCTACAAGTGATTGAGGTAACCAAAGGATATCTAAGCCAAATTTCTGATCCAGGTGGATATCGATGGCCACCCACCTTTTCCAACTGGCTCAAAACAGCTTTCTAGCAATTTTGACAATTTACTATTTTTAGCAGTCTTTCAGGTCCTAAACTTCCGGAGTCATTTTGAGGCCCTAAACGACATTTTTTTGTTTTTGGAGCATGATTATCTTCCTGATTTAGAGGTCCTTTCTTTCAGCCGTGCTTATACCCCATGAAGTATTTACACCCCAGAAGTATTTACACTCTTCCACACGGGGGAGTGCAGGGGGGGTACCCCCTCTACGGGATACGGGGGGGCTATCCCCCTGGCTGGGGGGTCTGGGGGAAAGAGGGACCCCAGTGGGGGTTCAGGGGCAGCGTCCCCCGATGGGGGTTCGGGGGCGAAGCCCTCGAAGGAAAAAATTGCCTTGTAAATGTATATTGTAATTTAATTGTAAATATGGACCATTCATTATAAGGTCGCAGATCTAACGGTAGAGATTATGTTAGGGTTTTTTTCCCTATAAGGCAACATCTTTTATGAGGGAAATGTATTGTAGCTATGGTTAATGGTGAATATTGTATTCTGAGATAGGAGACCGTGAGAGAAAGAAGAGGAAGTTACAATGGGTTTGTTGTAGGTTGTATCCCTTCATATGCTGGATAATAATACAGGAAGGACCTGGAAATTTCTCTGGTGGACGTAGCCCACACTGGGTGAACCACGTAAATCTGTGTCTCTATTGTATTGTGTATATTCTGTGTTTTGTTTCCGCATTTGTTTTATTTTATTGCTCCACGGTCCTATTTTTCTAACAATTTTTTCGAGTATGTTGCGGTCGCAAAATTTCATCAATTGTTGTAATCCATTTTAGGCCATGAAATTTTGTGCAACTATTGTAGTCCTCAGATAGATCTTTCCAAGGGGCTATCATACGCCTAAAACGGAGATCGTATGCAAAAGTTACGACCCCGGGAAGTTGATGTACTGACTTACCCAAACGGGGCCCACATGACTTTTGGCGCTTCATCTCCTAGGGTTAGGTTTTTGGATGTTTAGGGTTTTTGAAACTCATGTTTATTGTAAAAAGGCCTTGAGAGCCTCATTGTAATCATCTTCTTGCAAATGAGCGCAGCCGTCACATCTCTTCTTAGAGATAAGCCACCACCATTCCAGCAAGCTTGTTTTCCGCTGCATTTTACAGTTTCAGCTTATTTCCTTATTGAATAGAAAACCAGTTATATTGTATCTCTGTTATTCTGTGTTAATCATTTGGTAATAATCTGTAGTCATTTTGTTCTGCTCATAAAATCGAGATCAGTGGTATCAAAGCAATCTACTAATTGTCGTCTTAATGCATGTTCCCAACGAGGTCAGAGTACAAAGATTTGGGTCTCGAGCTTGTTTCTCTTAAGGACAAAATCTCTCGCACACACAAGTGACCTATCACAGAAGGAGAAAATAAAGATGATGGGATAGGAGATCCTTTCAAACTGTTGATTGAGGAATCCCTCATGCAACAGAGGAATGAGATGATGGATAATTTCATGCAAATCCTTCGGCAACTACCAACACGCGATGCATGTTCTTCAAGCGGAGGCACCGCCCCCTTCAAGGTACAAATAAACTTTGATATTCCTATATTTGAAGGTCAAATAGACGCAAATGTTGTAGACAAGTGGTTGAATCTACTAGAAGGGTATTTCTTTGTCAATAACTTTTCAAATAGAGAAAAGCTTACTTTTGCGCTCCTCAAAGTTGTTCCCTATGTCAAAGATTGGTGGGAAAATTTTTGTGAGTAAAAGGAAATAGAGGAACCTTCATTATTTACAGTCACGGCCACCTGGGAATCCTTCAGGGATGCTATTAAGGAACAATACTACCCTGTCGAAAGTTATGACGACTTGTATACCAAATGGACCACACTGCAGCAAGAAACAGACCAAGCAGTGCCATATTTCACAAATATCTTCCATACCTTGCGCACCAAGTTGGGTATCAAAGATTCGGAGAGACATCTGGTGCTCAAATATCGCGGTGCTCTGCATAGATACATCCAGACCGAAATGAAATTTCTGGACATCTCATCCTTGGGCGTGGCCTACCGATATGCCATCAAAATCGAGCAAAAGCTCAAACAAAAGACGCGACAATTTGGGTCAGGGAACCCCTCACAACAAAATCCAGGAAAGGGCAACCCCAACCCACAGAACAAAGGATAGAGCAAAGATGCACAGTATCAGGACAACCGGTCCAAGCCACAAGCAAAGAATGACACAGGAAAGACAAAGAAAGATACCAGGAAGTGGTGTGACTTCCATAAGAGACCTTGGAATAACACTGCTGGCTGTCGCTCAAAGCAGACACCGTCATTGATCAACATCGTTTACATGTGGATCCAGCCAAGATCCAAGTCATCTGTGACTAGCCAGCCCCAACCACACTCACTGAGCTTCGGAGCTTCTTGGGCCTTGCCAATTTCTACCACAGGTTTGTGTTGGAATTCTCCCATATTGCATGGACCTTTAGCCAAATAACTAGGGGTGGTGGTAAGGCGAAATTTGCATGGGGCAAGCCCCAACAATAAGCATTCGATGATTTGAAGCAGCGCTTGTGCTCAGCCCCAGTACTTTCATTACCAGATCTGTAGCATCCCTTTGAGATTCAGACTGATGCTTCAAACTATGTTGTGGGTGTCGTTCTCACACAGCACGACCACCCCGTGGCCTATCATAGTGCGACACTATCAGATGTTGTCCATAAGTACCCTACATACGAAAAAGAAATGTACTCCATTGTGAAAGCCTACCGCCAATGAAGACATTACATTCTTGGGAGGGAGACAGTCATCCACACTGATCATAAGCCACTACAGTTCATGCAGACACAAGGAAAATTGCAAAATGATCTCCATCAAAAGTGGTCCACATACTTGCAGCAATGCCACCTCAACATCAAGTATAAAACAGGAAGCACCAATCCTCTCGTTGATTGCCTCAGCAGACCACCAGTCTCAACACTCACCACAGTGCTAGATTCCTACGCCCTTGAGACCTCTGGATGGCCCCAACTCTACAAGATAGACCTGGACATCACCACCACCTACCAAATGTTGGGTGCAAAGGCAGTTGTCGATAATTTCCATCTTCAAGATGGGTTGTTGTGTCATCTGGGCCATATATGTGTTCCCTCAAGTGAGCAAGTGAAGTTGATTTGGGAATCCCACTACAGTCGGGTGGCAGGACACTTCGGCGTCGGAAAGATAGTGGCGATGCTACAAAAACATTTCTACTGGTCGAAACTTCGACAAGAGGTCAGCAAGTATATCAGGTCTTCCACTGCTTGCGTTATTGCCAAAGCAACCACTAAGAAACAGGGCCTGTACACCCCTCTTCTTACTCCTAACAGACCATGGGAATCCATCTCAATGGACTACATGTCGGGCCTCCCCTCCACCAAGCAGGGAAATGACTGTGTTTTTGTGGTTGTCAATCGCTTTTCTAAGATGGCGATTCTGGTTGCTTGCAAGAAGAGCATCACGGCAAAAGCCACTGCCAAGCTCTTTTTTGAACGAGTATGGGTACATTTTAGAATCCCACAAACCATTGTCTGAAAACGGGACAGTCGATTTCTCAGCACATTCTGGTCGAGCCTCTGGTCACTGTTGGACACCAAGCTCACCAAATCCACGGCCTTCCACCCCCAAACAGATGGCCAAACCAAGGTCATAAATCGAATGATCGTGCATATCCTGCACATGTATAATTCCAAACACCCTCGCACATGGGATGAGAGTCTTCCCTATGTCCAACATAGCTACAATCGAGCCCTGCATATCTCAACCGGCCACAGCCCCTTTCAGGTGGGGTTGGAATTCCAACCATTGGGTCCCATAGATGTTGCACTTCCCCTTGCAGTCACCTCTATCGACTCCTCTCCTACTCCAACTGAGGCTGACAAAGCCACCTGATTCATTGAAAGGATCTAGCACATCCACCAATAGCTTCAGGATATCCTACAGAAGTCTAATGACAAGTACAAGCAGTGCCATGATCAACATCAGGTTCCAAATAAGTTTCAACTGGGCGACAAAGTTTGGCTGCACTTGCAGAAAGAACGCCTTACAGGACCCCATCGGAAGCTTCTCCCACTCCGATATGGGTTTTACACCATCACCAAGGCTATGGGGGATAATTCTTTTGCACTCAACATTCCTCCTTTCCTTGGCCTGCACCCAGTGTTCAACGTGGACCTCCTTCGGCCATACTTCCCACCATTATTGGACACCTCAGACATAGTAGAACAAATGACACCAACATAGGTCAACCATGAATGCATACAATAGGAATCCAGTGATCAGATTGTGGACACATAGATCAAGGGCACTTGACAACAAAGGATCCAGCTTTATCGAGTCGTCAAAGCAGGGCAGCTCCTGCACCAAGGCAAGTGGCTCACCCAAGGCCAAATTCAACAGAAATTTCCTCATCTGATGGGGGAATTCAATGCAATGGAGACCATTGATTCCTAAGGATGGAGGATTGATCTAGGTGGATATCGGTGGCCACCCACCTTTCCAACTGGCTCAAAACAACTTTCTAGCAATTTTGATAATTTACTATTTTTAGCAATTTTTTGGGTCCTGAATTTCCGGAGCCGTTTTGAGGCCCTAAATGACATTTTTTTTGGTATGTTGCATCGCAAAATTTCATCATGAAATTTTGTGCAACTTTTGTATTCCTCGGATATATCTTTCCATGGGGCTATCATACGCCTAAAATGGAGATCGTATGCAAAATTTACGACCCCGGGAAGTTGATGTACTAACTTACCCAAATGGGGCCCACATGACTTTTGGCGCTTCATCTCCTAGGGTAAGGTTTTTGGATGTTTAGGGTTTTTGAAACTCCTGTTTATTGTAAAAAGGCCTTGAGAGCCTCATTGTAATCATCTTCTTGTGAATGAGCACAACCATCACATCTCTTCTCAGAGATAAGCCGCCACCATTCCAGCAAGCTTGTTTTCCGCTGCATTTTACAGTTTCAGCTTATTTCCTTATTGAATAGAAAACCTGTTTTATTGCATCTCTGTTATTTTGTGTTAAGCATTTGGTAATAATCTGTAGTCATTTCGTTCTGCTCATAAAATCTAGATAAGTGGTATCAGATCGGTCTGCTCCTTGTCGTCTTAATGCATGTCCCCAATGAGGTCAGAGTACAAAGATTTGGGTCTCGAGCTTGTTTCTCTTGAGGACAAAATCTCTCGCACACCCAAGCGACCTCTCATGGAAGGAGAAAAGAAAGATGATGGGATAGGAGATCCTTTCAAACTATTGATTGAGGAAGCCCTCACGCAACAGAGGAACGAGATGATGGATAATTTCACGTAAATCCTTTGACGACTACCAATAGGCGACGCATCTTCTTCGAGCGGAGGCACCACCCCCTTCAACGTACAAATAAACTTCGATATTCCTATATTTGAAGGTCAGATAGATGCAGATGTTGTAGGCAAGTGGTTGAATCTACTAGAAGGGTACTTCTCTATCCATAACTTTTTGAATAGAGAAAAGATTACTTTTGCGCTCCTCAAAGTTGTTCCCTATGTCAAAGATTGGTGGGAAACTTTTTGTGAGCAAAAGGAAAGGGGAAGATGGATCATTGATGCGGAACCCAGTGCCACCAAGCTCCAGCATGGTGAACCAGATGAGCCAGAAGAAGGAGAGTGCCTCTTCCATTCCCATCTGTGGGTAAAAGGCACCCCACTGCACTTCATTGTTGATAGTGGTAGCTATAAGAACCTCATCTCAGCAGAGGTCGTCAAGCGACTGGCCATGTCGATTATTCTGCACCCACAACCCTACACCATTGGATGGCTCCACCAAGGAAGCGATCTTTGCATCAGCCAATAGTGTCAATTGTCATACGGCATCAAGCCCTTCATGGATGAGGTATTGTGTGATGTTGCTCCTCTCAAATTTTGTGATGTTATTTTCGGCCAACCTTATTTATGGAAACGTCATGTTGTATATGAGTCTAGGCCTCGTAGTGTTATTATTACTTTGAACAGGAAATTGTATAGGATACTCGAGGCTGTCCCACCTAGTGCTATTTCCTTGATCTCTGCTAAGCAATGCAGGAAGGTCATCTCTCAGATGGGGAGGTTTTTATTCTTCGTGATCCACTTTCAGAATGAGAGAAAAATCACAACCACATCCAGGGTCTCTGGAGCCGACCTTTCCACACAACAGAAGCAAGTAGATAAGGTCGTGGAAGAATACTCGGATATCTTCTCCTCGCCTACCAGGGTACCTCTGCACTGCCAAGTCAAGCACCCCATCGATCTGACCCCCGACGCACCGCTGCCCAATCGACCAGTCTATTGTCACTCTCTGTTAGAGAATGAGGAGATCAAGTGACAGATCCAAAAATTGCTCCACAAGGGGCACATACATCCTAGCTCATCACCTTGCGGGAGCCCAATCATGCTGGTACAGAAGAAAGATGGAACCTAGCAACTTTGCATTGATTATCGGGCTCTAAATAAAATCACAGTCAGAAACCGGTACCCGATTCCTGGAATCGACGACCTCCTTGATCAACTCATGGGGGACAAATACTCAGTAAGATTGATCTGAAGTCTGGCTACCACCAGGCCCCGATAGAATAGACAGATGTATGGAAGACCGTCTTCATGTCAAAGGAAGGATTTTTTGAATGGTTGGTCATGCCCTTTGGTTTGACAAACGCTCCAGCCACTTTCATGAGGATGATGGACGATATTCTGTGACCATTCACCAATACTTTTGTAGTGGTGTATCTTGATGACATTCTCATTTACAGCAAGACTTGGGCCGAACACTTGCAACATATTCAGCAGGTTCTACACACCCTGCAACAGCACAAGCTATATGCCAACTTGGAAAAATGCTCCTTCGGCATGGACAGGGTCCATTACCAAGGCTACATCATTGATCAACATGGTATACATGTGGATCCAGCCAAGATCCAAGTCATCCGTGACTAGCCAGCCCCAACCACACTCACTGAGCTTCGGAGCTTCTTGGGCCTTGCCAATTTCTACCATAGGTTTGTGTTGAGATTCTCCCATATTGCATGGGCCCTCAACCAAATAACCAGGGGTGGTGGTAAGGCGAAATTTGCATGGGGACAGCCCCAACAACAAGCGTTCGATGATTTGAAGCAGCGCTTGTGCTCAGCCCCTGTACTTTCACTACTAGACCTGTAGCAGCCCTTTGAGATTGAGACTGATGCTTCAAACTATGTTGTGGGTGTCGTTTTCACACAGCAAAGCCACCCCATGGCCTATCATAGTTCGACACTATCAAATGTTGTCTATAAGTACCCTACTTACGACAAAGAAATGTACTCCATTGTCCAACCCTGCCGCCAGTGGAGACATTACATTCTTGGGAGGGAGACAGTCATCCACACTGATCATAAGCCACTGCAGTTCATGCAGACACAAGGAAAATTGAAGAATGACCACCATCAAAAGTGGTCCACATACTTGCAACAATTACACCTCAACATCAAGCATAAAACAGGAAGCACCAATAGTGTCGTTGATTGCCTCAGCAGACCACCAATCGCAGCACTCACCTCAGTGCTAGACTCCTGCAGCCATGAGACCTCTAGATGGCCCCAACTCTATGAGATAGACCCGGACTTCGCCACCACCTACAAAATGTTGGGTGCAAAGGCAGTTGTCGATAATTTCCATCTTCAAGATGGGTTGTTGTGTCGTCTAGGCCATATATGTGTTCCTCAAGTGAGTGAGTGAAGCTGATCTGGGAAGCCCACTACAGCCGGGTGGCAGGACACTTCGGTGTCGAAAAGACAGTGGCGATGCTACAAAAATGATTCTACTAGCTGAAACTTCAACAGGAGGTCAGCAAGTATATCAGGTCTTGCACTGCTTGTGCTATTGCCAAACCAACCACTAAGAAACAAGGCCTGTACACCCCTCTTCCTACTCCTGACAGACCATGGGAATCCATCTCAATGGACTACATGTCGGGCCGCCCCTCCACCAAGCGGGGAAATGACTGTGTTTTTGTGGTTGTCGATCGCTTTTCTAAGATGGTGATTCTGGTTGCTTGCAAGAAAAGCATCATGGCAGAAGCCACTGCCAAGCTCTTCTTTGAGTCGATTTCTCAGCAAATTCTGGTCGAGCCTCTGGTCACTGCTGGACACCAAGCTCACCAAATCCACGGCCTTCCACCCCCAGATAGATGGCCAAACCGAGGTCGTAAATCGAATGATCGTGCATATCCTGCGCATGTATAATTCCAAACACCCTTGCACATAGGATGAGAGTCTTCCCTATGTCCAGCATAGCTACAACCGAGCCCTACATAGCTCAACCAGCCACATCCCCTTTCAGGTGGGGTTGGGATTCCAACCATTGGGTCCCATAGATGTTGCACTTCCCCTTGCGGTCACCTCAATCGACTCCTCTCCTACTCCAACTGAGGCTAACAATGCCACCCGATTCATTGAGAGGATCTAGCACATTTTCCAACAGGTTCAGGATATCTTACAGAAGTCTAATGACAAGTACAAGCAGTGCCATGATCAACATCGGGTTCCACATAAGTTTCAGGTGGGCGACAAAGTTGGTTGCACTTGCAGAAAGAAATCCTTATAGGACCCCATCGGAAGCTTTGCCCACTTAGATATGGGACTTACACCATCAACAAGGCTATGGGGGATAATTATTTTGCGCTCAACATTCCTCCTTTACTTGGCCTGCACCCAATGTTCAACGTGGACCTCCTTCGGCCTTATTTCCCACCATTATTGGACACCTCAGACGTAGCAAAACAACTGACACAAACAGAGCAAAACCCCGACTGCATACAACAGGAAACCAGTGATCATATTCTAGACACACAGATCAAGGGCACTCAATAACAAAGGATCTAGCTTTATCGAGTCGTCAAAGCAGGGCAGCTCCTACACCAAGGCAAGTGGCTCACCCGAGGCCAAATTCAGAAGAAATTACCTCATCTGATGGGGGAACTCAATGCAATAGAGACCATTGCTTCTTAAGGATGGAGGATTGATCCAGGTGGATATCGGTGGCCACCCACCTTTTCCAGCTGGCTCAAAACAGCTTTCTAGCAATTTTGATAATTTACTATTTTTAGCAGTTTTTCGGGACCTGAACTTCTGGAGCCGTTTTGAGGCCCTAAACGACATTTTTTGGGGTATGTTGCATCACAAAATTTCATCATGAAATTTTGTGCAACCATTGTAGTCCTCGGATAGATATTTCCAAGGGGCTATCATATGCCTAAAACGGAGATCGTATGCAAAAGTTACAACCCCGGGAAGTTGATGTACTCACTTACCCAAATGGGGCCCACAGGACTTTTGGCGCTTCATCTCCTTGGGTTAGGTTTTTGGATGTTTAGGGTTTTTGAAACTCCTATTTATTGTAAAAATGCCTTGAGAGCCTCATTGTAATCATCTTCTTGCGAATGAGCGCAGTCATCACATCTCTTCTCAGAGATAAGCCGCCACCATTCCAAGAAGCTTGTTTTCCGCTGCATTTTACAGTTTCATCTTATTTCCTTATTGAATAGAAAATCAGTTTTACTGTATCTCTGTTATTCTGTGTTAAGCATTTGGTAATAATATGTAGTCGTTTTGTTCTGCTCATAAAATCTAGATTAGTGGTATCAGAGTGGTCTGCTCTCTGTCGTCTTAATGCATGTCCCCAACGAGGTCAGAGTACAAAGATTTGGGTCTCGAGCTTGTTTCTCTTGAGGACAAAATCTCTCGCACACCCAAGCGACCTCTCATGGAAGGAGAAAATAAAAATGAAGGGATAGGAGATCCTTTCAAACTGTTGATTGAGGAAGCCCTCAAGCCACAGAGAAATGAGATGATGGATAATTTCGCGCAAATCCTTCGGCAACTACCAACAAGTGACGCATCTTCTTCGAGCGGAGGCACCGCCCCCTACAAGGTACAAATACACTTCGATATTCCTATATTTGAAGGTCAGATAGATGTAGATGTTGTAGACAAGTGGTTGAATCTACTAGAAGGGTATTTCTCTTTCCATAACTTTTTGAATAGAGAAAAGATTACTTTTGCGCTCCTCAAAGCTATTCCCTATGTCAAAGATTGGTGGGAAACTTTTTGTGAGTAAAATGAAACAGAGGAAGGTTCATTATTTACAGTCACGGCCACCTGGGAAACCTTCAGGGATGCTATTAAGGAACAATACTACCCTGTCGGAAGTTATGATGACTTGTATACCAAATGGACCACACTGCGGCAAGAAAGAGACCAAGCAGTGTCAGATTTCACAAATATCTTCCATACCTTGCGGACCATGTTGGGTATCAAAAATTTGGAGAGACATCTGGTGCTCAAGTATTGCGATGCTCTGCATAGATACATCCAGATCGAAATGGAATTTCTAGACATCTCATCCTTGGGCGCGGCCTACCGATATGTCATCAAAATCGAGCAAAATCTCAAACAAAAGATGCGACAATTTGGGTCAGGGAACCCCTCACAACAAAAGCTAGGAAAGGGCAGCCCCAACCCACAGAACAAAGGACAAAGAAAAGATGCACAGTATTGAGACAACTATTCCAAGCCGCAAGCAAATAAGGACACCAGAAAGACAAAGAAAGATAATGGGAAGTGGTGCGACTTCCATAAGAGCCCTTGGCATAACACTTTGACTGTCGCTCAAAGCAGATGTTGGTGGCTAAAGTGAAAGCCTCTGAATCAGATGTGGGTTCTGACTCTAAGTCAGAACTAGAAAGGGGAAGACGGATCATTGACGTGGAACCTAGTGTAATCATTGCTACCACCAAGCTCCATCATGGTGAACCAGACAAGCCAGAAGAAGGAGAGCGCCTTTTCCATTCCCAGATGTGGGTAAAAGGCACCCCACTGCACTTCATTGTTGATAGTGGTAGGAAAAAGAACCTCATCTCAGCAGAGGTCATCAAGCGACTGGCCCTACTGACAATGCCACACCCACAACCCTACAACATTGGATGGCTCCGCCAAGGAAGTGATCTCCGCGTCAGCCAATAGTGTCGACTGTCATACGGCATCAAGACCATCAACA
>JASDQU010309315.1:23069-87457 GCA_032191745.1 Picea mariana
AACAACCTGGGCGTCTATTAACTGAGTATAAAATATTAAGGTCTTATCAATTGCATTAGTGGCTAGCTTTGAAATGCTTTGTTGCTCAACGCAAATGACAACAATATCCTTATATTTGGTTGCAATAGTTGTCATCTCACCTTGGCAATCATCAGGAGGTAGAGAAGCCAATCTACTCCTTTGTTGTGCAACCTCAACTTTTGCCGCACAAACTTTGTCATTGATAAAAGTTAATTCTGGGGGACTTTACAAATGGTTCCACAAGGTGAAGTTATATTCGACCACCCCCGAAAAGTCTGTAAATCTATTCAGGTCGTCCCAGATGGATTCTTCAGTTGTTGCAATCTTTTTGTATATCTCTATCTCCTCCAACGTTAGGTGTTGAATCCACACATAGAGTGTTGTATTATGAGATTTTGAGAGTTGAATGTGTTCAATAACCACTTTGAATTTTTGTGGTGTTGGGATCTCTGGCTGTACTTGTTCAGGATTGCAGAGTCATGAATATGCTTCATCTAGGGCAATGAACACTTCCACATGACTAGCTATAGTAGATTCATGTTGGGCCTAGGTTTCTATTTGCGCAGTAACCTCAATAAGATGCAAGGTATGTAGATCTTACCGGGCAACTTCAATATCTTTTCGAGTGTGTGATTGACACAGGGAGTCAAATTTTCCCACCATATTATTATGGAAATATTTATATCTAGATAACTGAGTGTGAAGCTCCTTCATCATCTTGGTTTCCATAACACATGTCATGTTGGGAAACCAACCTTTGACTGCTTCATGATATTCGTGCGTCGATGTTTTTTTGAACCCTGACGAGGGTGGACCTTCGGTCGGGAAGAAGGCACTCGTAAATCCTTGTCTATTGGAGTCGCAAGTGGTGAGGGTGGACGGTCCTCCTTCGTGCTTGGGTTAAGTTCAATAGGGGGTGGGACCTGAATTTTGGAGGGTCATTTTCATTTCCTGACTCCATCATTCTTAGCTTTGGATCCACCATCGCTTTGCATGCATTCATTCGAGGGGTGATCCATGGTCCTTGGAACCAGAATTTTGTATCTTGGACGCAACAACCTTGTCTCGACATCAAACAACATCTTCGACCCACCTCTATTCCCGTGACTCCTTGGTTCTCACCTTGAACTGTTCTTGGACCTCAAAGAAGGGAGGTTGGTAGTCAGTTGGCCACACCACGACACCGTCCAAGATGTCCTTTTATGTAATGCAAAATGGGAGCTTGGCCTTTGTCTTGTCATTGGCTATGCTGGGAGAAATGAAAACATTATGAAAATCACGTTTAAAATCAAGATAATATACATACCTTGTTATGAGTCACTCTGGGATGCAGACCCTCTCATCAAAGGCAATGATTAATTCTGTGAACCAATTTTGAAAAGTTTTCATGGTGTCTGCCTAGACTTCAGGGTCCTAGGAGTGTTGGGATTTAGGAACCGAGGAGCACCCTCCATGTTTGTTTCATGTCTCGGTGGTGGTTTCCATAACACCATCCCTAATAGAAGGATGAACCAGTTTTAATGAAGCTATTTGGCCTAATCTTGAACATCTAGGTCTCCGATGATAAACTCATCCAACAAGTATTGAGCCTAGGTCATTTGAGTTCCTCCAACTCATTGCTTTGTGGTGAGGACCACCCTGAGAGTGCATTCTTCTTTTCAACATTTGCGTATGAGCATGCAGGCCAATAACTATGTTGTGAACCATACTGTCGGATCATTAATTTCCGGATTTACAACCCCATGCTTTCTCGAGCGTGTGCCAAATCGAGAGTAGACTTCTTCTTGAGTAGCGTTTTTCGCTTTAGGGTATCCATTGGATCTTCACCAAAGGTGGGAAGGTCTGAAACCTTGTGCATGGTGTTCTAATCAATGAGGTAAGGGTGACCTAATGATAAGTACCCCCCATTCACTCTAGTAAGGAGGAAGCAGACACATGCATCAAATGTTGGGGTGCGACCGAAATGTGGGAATTTGGGCAATGTGAGGATGCCCGATTTCAGTAGAGGGTTTGCCCATTCATGAGTAACCACTTTGTCGGTACCATTTTCTTTCTGGATGATGGATGCATATTTATTGAACTGTAGTTTAGGGAATTGATTGGTGTCCTACACATTGGAGTCGACACATTTGAGCAGTGGGAATTTCTTGAATGTCAACCCTTGAAAATGTACTTCGCATGGAAACATTGACTTTGGAACTGACTATTCCTTTAGGGCCTTAGAATTTGTTTGGGCTTGGGTTTTGCTTGAGGATGCCATGCCAGAGATGGTGAATGTTGGTTTTTAAGTTATGAACGCCTGAAACCAGTCAAGAATAAAACCGTAGAAGTGAATTCGATTGCCGAATAACCAATGAGTTTCTGCACTTGTGTTCTTTAACGACTACTAAGATAGGAATGGAACAACATTTTCAAGAAAGAGGGAGAAGTAATGAGCCAAAACACTCCTGTCATCCAAAAGATAACGAAATAATAATTGTGCATGACATTCATCGAGTGTAGAGTTATTGTCCAGTCCCTTCCATGAGCTGGCTGGTATCACCTTCCATCCTGGTCGTCGAGGTCTTCGTGTTGGACATAGACTAGGGGCTATGGCCTTAATGTCAGGATTTCCACCATCCACCATAATTAAATCCTCCTTTATTCTAAATTGGGCAAATCATCCTCCTGTTAGTTGCCTTAAAGGATCCATCTTTACAAAATTGGAGTAAATTGACGCGGTGTAACTACCTGTCAATTCGACCGTTATTACCACAAATATTTTCCCACCGTTGAATCTTTTTGAATGATGATGATGTCGATGGCTCCCTACATGCGCAAGTATTTTTCTTTAGGGGCACCACACATTACTCATGTGCACCCCTGCATTGGTCTGACAAGTGTTAATTCGACGCAACGACCCCTGGTGGGTCGCGACTCATTTTTACATGAGCTCAACCTCTCGGTTTTTGCCAAGGAGGATCTGCACTAGGGCCAATTGGGTTTGGTGGCGATTGTTGGATAGATATTTCTTCCTTACTTATGTGCATCTCTTCTATTTTGTCAATGGGGTTGTGGAAGAGTGAATGGGTGGACATTCTTTCTATTACAACATATTGAGTAGCTATCTCCATCCTTTGCGCACACGCCTCTCTTGCTTGACCATTAGAAAATCCAGTAACCAAGGGGACAAAGTGATTTCCTGGCATCATGTGTTGGGCCTTCAGATATCAACTTCATGCCCTATGTCATTGCTTGGATACCCGATGTTGTTCGCTAGAACACTATATTGATGGATATCCACCACCAGCTTGAATCTTTCTCTTAGTGGATCCTCCACCACTGCCCATTCTCGAAGATGTTCTTGATGCACAACCCACCATTGTGCAGGTATTCCTATTAACATTGTATCAAGGGCGCGTACACGGTGGTGTTCAGGGATGTGTTTCATCCAAGAAATAAACTCATCCACCAGATCCGACCCATCGAACCGGTAGGACCCAAATTCTTCTTCGTGCATTTCAGTGGTAATACAAGTGCATGTCCTTGTAGAGACTTCATAAAGCTTGTTTTACCACCTCTATATGGAATCTTGTGAATAAAAATATTATGACTTCACGCTCTGCAAACTTAGCTCCCCATCCACTATGGGATTGACATAATCTTCCATGTGCCCCATGATCTTGTATATATTTTCAGTAACAAAGCTCCACGCATCCTCATCTACTGGCTTGTTGTATCTACCCCCTTCATTGGGATATAATGGTGCGATCATGCGTAGGGTGTCGGTCTCAAATGACATTTTGTCGCTTTTCCAGATTCAATATTTCATTGTTGTCAAAGGCCCAATCAATGCCAAGTAGGGCATGGTATGGATCCAAATCATCCATGATATATATCACTTCAAAATAAACTTTTGTCTTTACCCCCTCTATGTTTACCTTGACTTGCTCCAATCAACCTATAGGGTAGATTCTGTACTGATTATCCAATCAAAGTTGGATGGGTGACTAGACCAAATTTGGTTTACCCATCAATTCCCATGACTTCTTCGACATGAAGTTCATGTTAGAAGCCAGATCCAACATTACCACATCCATCTCATAGCTTTTGAGTTTAGTTGTCATCTTGAACTCTCTTTCAGTGCGCTTCTACTTTCTGACCTGACACACATCCTTTTCTAGGAGGGTCGATATAGATCTATCTGTTCTTTCTTCCCCCATGCAGGTTGCTAACATATGTGTCAACGTTCGCACAACATCAGGATCACTTAACAATCTTAAACAACAATGCAGGAAGTTAATTACTTGATCCTCGATTTCTTTTTCACGACCTAGGTCGTGTAGTGCTTCTTCTCGCATCATGCACTTCAACTCTGCATGTACATGTTCCTCTATTTCCCTTTGTTTGATGCGTCACAACTCCTCTTGTCTGCGTGCTTATTCCAAAAACCTTTGCATCATGCAACATATTTCCTCGTGCACACGAGATTCTTGCAAAGACCTCTATGTGGCACACTACAACTCTTCATGGGCCTCTCCCCACAACCTATGTGTCGCTTGTTGTAATTCTTCATGAACCAAGGCCTCTTCAAGTGACCTTTGTGTCATGAAGTACAACTCTTCTCACACTCTTTCTTCCTCTATGGCCCTCTATGCATCGTGCATAAATTGATTATGTTGAACAATATCAAACTTTGGAGGGGGATACATCACCTTTCTTATCGTTCCCTCCCTTTTTTGACCAGAGCTTTCACCATGCTGAAAGTCCATCCCTATCTTTTCTCCACCTCGGGTTGTCATCCATACATCAACTTCATCATCCTTTTTCTTACTCCCGCGTGGCTCTATAATCACCATGTTGCAATGTGCCTTCTTCTCTTCCCACTTCTTCAACAAGTCGGGATTGTTATCCCCATTTTGTGGGATAACTAAGGAGATAATGTCTCAAGGCCCTCACATTGCAGATATGGAGTGTCAAGAAACTAGATGACCAACAATGTCCACTCAATGCACAGATGGAGACCCTTCTCACCACCACAGAAGTCAGGATATTCAGGATGGCATCCACCACACTAGCTGGCTTTCGAGAGGCACTAGGCCTTGCTCCATGAGGTACAAGTTAGGAATTACGGTAAGTGTCATTTCAATATTTGAGGCATTTTGAGTATGTTGTATCTTATACTGCTTTAGATTTCATGACATATGCTTGGACATTATGCTTTTTGCCCTATTTCACCTTGGTAGTTGACATTGTGCCCTAATAAGTGGTCTTCCTTGGGAATGGGTTTGCTACTAGGAACTCCCTTGAAGAGCCATCGTACCGTTCCCAACCATACTTACCACTTTCCATCACCTAAAACCCCCATTTCCTTGTCTCTTGGGATTTCAAGGTGTATTGACCCAAGAAGGGGTTTCCCCTTATTCCATGGGAAGAAGGGGTTGAAGGACCAGAGGGATTGTTGTTGGCTAAAAAGATAAAATCCTATATATAGACCTTCTAGATGCTTCGTCCATGGATTCCCTGAGAAAGCAATAAAATGCTTCTCTGTAAGAAAAAGGGGACCCACAAGAATAAATGGATTCTTAGGGGGTTAGTTGGAGGATAGGAGGTCTCATCATGAGCTAACCTATCATGATCATGGGTATCTAGTGGTATGAAATTACCATCATCTGGACACTAAGCTAGGGTAGTGGCTCTTAGTTACACAACTGAGAGAAAGGGGGTCTCATCACGAGCTAACCTTCTCATTTCCGCAAGGTATTTGTGAGTGACATTGTCATTATCTAGACACCACCACGCCAGGACAGTGGCCTTCAACTCATCCTTTAAAACATGAAAGAAACAACTAATGGCAAAAGGATGGGCTTGTAAAAATGAATCGCAAATGAAGGTGCCACACACCCTCTACAAAAGCACCCATGAATGAGACACTACAGCCCCTTGTATGTTATGAATTCCATGCTCAGTGAGTCTTGATCCATAACCACTTCATCTACTTCACATGGTTATAAAGGGATTGTTATCCCCATTTTGTGGGATAACTAAGGAGAGTATGTCTCGAGGCCCTCAAGTTGCAGATATGGAGTGCCGAGAGATTTCATGACCAATAATATCCACTTGCATGGATGGAGACCCTTCTCACCACCAGGGAGGTCAGGATTTTCAAATGGCATCCACCACACTAGTTGGCTTTCGAGAGGCATTAGGCCTTGCTCCATGAGGTACAAGTCAGGTATTATGGTGAGTTTCATTTCAATATTTGAGGCATTTTGAGTATGTTGTATCTTAGACTGCTTTAGATTTATGACAAATGCTTGGACATTATGCCTTTTTTCTTATTTCACCTTGGTGGTTGACATTGTGTCCTAGTAAGTGGTCTTCCTCAGAAATGGGTTTTCTACTCGGAACTCCCTTGAAAATCCATCGTATTGTTCCCAACCATACTTACCACTTTACATCACCTAAAACCCCCCATTTCCTTATCTCTTTGGATTTTAGGGTGTATTTACCTAAGAAGGGGTTGTCCCTCATTCCATGGGAAGAAGGGGTTGAAGGCCCATAGGGATTTTTGTTGGCTAAAAAGATAAAAGTATATATTTAACCTTCCAGATGCTTCTCCCAGGGATTCCTCGAGAAATCAATGAAACACTTCTCTATAAGAAAAGGGAGACCCACAAGAAATAAATTATAGAATGCTTAAGGGGTTAGTTGGAGGATAGGAGGTCCCATCACGAGATGACCTATCATGATCATAGGTATTTAGCAGTATGAAATTACCATCATCTGGCCACCAAGCTAGGGTAGTGGCTCTCAAGTGCACAACTAAGAGAAAGGGGGTCTCATCACAAGCGAACCTTCTCATTTCCACAAGGTATTTGTGAGTGACACTTTCATCATCTGGACAACATGCCAGGAAAGTGGCCTTCAAATGGTCCTTTAAAACATGAAAGAAGCAAAGAATGGCAAGAGGATGGGCTTGGAAAAATTGCATTGGAAACGAAGGTGCCACACACCCTCTACATAGGCAACCATGAATGAGAGACTACAACCCCTTGTATGTCATGAACCCCATGCCAAGTGAGTCTTGATCCTTAACCACTTCATCCAATTTACATGGCTTAGAGAGGGATCACTTGGGAAACACTCCTTGACCTAGGGAAATATCTACCCAATAGGACACGTCATCAACCCTCCTATATCCAATCTTGGAAAGTCTCTCTCTGTGATTAGGCAATTT
This sequence comes from Picea mariana, assembly GCA_032191745.1. NCBI lineage: Eukaryota > Viridiplantae > Streptophyta > Pinopsida > Pinales > Pinaceae > Picea > Picea mariana. Next base: position 30,310 of record JASDQU010309315.1, read on the forward strand.
GAGAGTTAGTTTAAGGTTTCCTATCGGGCTCCACGGCTAGGCTTCACTAGCTGCAACCCTGCTGTCCATGGAGAAGCACGACCTTTATCCCTTCCAGCGAGAGCAGCAACAGAGGTTCCGAGCTCAAAGGTAGGTAACCATCTGCGTTTGGCTGCGGCCTTTCTGAGGCAACAACGGACCTTTCCAGAGCAACCTTTCAGTGGAGACATCTAGAGGCTGCAAAGGACCTTATTAGAGTGAGTGGACCAAGTTCTTCGAGGTTTTGAGGACGGCGGCGGCAACGGCGATAGAGGCTTCGTTTGGTGGTCGAGCTTCTTATGCTCGCCTACGCCTACTTGCTCGGGTGGGTGAGGCTCTGTTTCCTTGCCTGTGCTTTCCGAGGTCTCGTTTCCGGGTTCACATGGGGCTTAAAGCCAGAGTTTTTGTTGGGTTTCAGGTTTTTGTTTTGGGGTTTTTTAAGCCTTGCTTTGTACACTCCCTTCGGGGTTTTGTTGGGGATTTAGCTCTGCGTTGTTTCTCCTTTTACAACCTACGTGCTGGTTTAGTTGTCTTTCTGGGGATATATGTGATATGGTTCTTGAGCATGGTCTTTGGACGTCTACTGCTCTGAACATCAGTGGGGTCTTGAAGATGTAAAAATTATATTTTCATTAATATAATGAGCTAATTTTCTACTGGAAAAAAAAGTCGCATAATGTCTTTGAGCACTTACTTGTTTGACTGGGAAATCTTTGATGCACATGCTTAGGTGGCTCATTTATTGATTTTATTTACTCATCATGATATTTTGACTTGAGATCCTTATACAACGTGCTTATTTGTCTTTGCAAGACCTATTTGGTGGACAAGTTTGGAGGAACAATCCTAGCTTGGGCTTGAAACCCACAGGTTGAATTCCAAGGGCCCACATTCTAGATGAGAGATACATACCTTCGGAGGCCTAGAAGACAACCTAGAAGACATGACCTAGCCCTCACATGCTAAATGTTTTGTCTATGAGAGGTAAAACGTCACCTTTGGAGGCATGACGTCATCTAAGGGGGTTCGGGTTTGGTGGTGAAGTTATTATTCATTGACGCAAGAACGTTTTGAGAAGAATGAGGCCTTTACCATGAAGAAATGGCCTAGATGATTGACATGTAGTCTTTGGAGGCCTAACTGCACTTCTCCAGCACCAACGACTTGCTCCTAGTGTCAAAACATCCCCTAAAGGGATGAAGTCACCTTAAGTTAGGGTTTCATTTTGTGTAAATGTGAATTTTAAGTGAATTGTTTAATATTATTTTGTAAAGGTGCAAGATTAGGGTTGTTTACCCCTAATCTTGTGCTTTACCCTAAAATTATGTGGACAAACTATGTTAGTGACATTTTGTATAAATAGATATCATAAGATCTCTTTTTAATATAACTCTCCCATTGTGAGAAGTATTGGACACAAATTTTCGCTATCTTTGGCTAGTTTCTCTCTTATGCTCTTGTTTATGGCTATATTCTTGGTTATTGGTTGATGGAAGTGATGCGCTAGCCTTGGAAGACTCTTCTTTTTCATTGTATTATCATTTGTGTTCAAGACAAGGCTATTTTGCTAGATCTAGGTGGGAAGTATAAAGGAATAGACCCCCACCTTAGCCTCCATCATCTTATGCTTAATTATTGTTGATTTAACAAGGTTTTACTAAGAGAAGTATGAATGCATACACCCTCTTAGCCTAAACCCTAACTAGGGATACTTTCCTTGAGGAGTAAAAGGATTTACACCTCCAAGGAGTTAGTACCTCTAGCTCATTCTTTGCTCGAATCCATCAACCCAATCATTAAAGGCACTAGTCATTACTTGTTGCATTGGAGAAATAAATTGTTGCCTTGGTAAACGTGAAATTTTCAAGTTTTGAAGTTGTCTCTTTTGGAAGTTGTTCCTTGAGCCTTAGGCTCTCTTTCCCCATTGAATCATCCCCTTTCAACCATTAATTATTGTTGTTGTTACAAAACTAACCTACAACCATATGTCTGCATAAAATCTAACCCTTTAACCCCTAATTACTCTTAAACTAACCCTAGGACTAACCCATAATTTTGCCCTAATTCTATAGTAACCTTAGCGCACTTGTTGAGCTGGTTAGAAGTAGTTTTCAATGGTTGTTTTTTTTTCTATAAATCTTGGTTTTCATTGTGTCTCGGGCAGGTACTTTACTCCGGCAAGTCACTCAACTTACTTGGCAACCCTTAAGCTTTCCCAAGATATTCCTAACATTTAAAATTGACCTCTAGGGACATCCATTCATACTTATCATTTTCCATCTCAATTCCCCCCAGGGTCACCGATATTCCCCCCTTGAGGTGACTACCTCACCTCTAAAGTGACGGGAACACTTGCCTAAGTTGACAGTGGGTAGGTTCTCTCCAAGTTGTCTCCAATTGGTGGTTGGGTTGGGCTTTTACCAACCTACAACTTTTGCGATAACAAGGATCACTTGTGAAACACTCCTTGACCCAGGGAAAGATCTAAACCAATAGGACACCTCGTCAACCCTCCCATATCCAAGCTTGGAAAATTAAATAATGTCTTTGAGCACTCACTTGTTTGACCAAGTAATGTTTGATGCACATGCTTAGGTGGCTCATTTATTGATTTATTTACTCATCATGATATTATGACTTGAGATCCTTGGAGTGCATGCTTATTTGTTTTTACAAGACCTAGTTAGTGAACAGTTTTGGATGAGCAAGCCTAGTTTGGGCTGCCATGGGGATTCAAACCCATAGGTTGGATGCCAAGGGCCCACATGTCGAATGAGAGAGACATACCTTCAGAGGCCTAGAAGACATTGTGGATGACATGACCTAGCCCTTACATGCTAAACATTTTCCTCGGAGAGGAAAAATGTCACCTTTAGAGTCTTGACGTCACATAAAAGGGATAGGGTTTGGTGGTCAAGACATGGCTCATTGAAACATGGAAGTTTTGAGGAGAAGAAGGCTTTGACCATGAGGAGATGGACTAGATGATTGACATGTGGTCTTTGGAGGCCTAACCATGCATCTCCAACTCCAATGACTTGCTCCTAGTGTCAAAACGTCCCCTAAAGCGGTGACATCCTGCTGGCACAGGGGCAGACCCAAGGTTCAATGCTCAAGAGCGCACCACCAAAACCCTAACAACTGACCCTTTCAGCAACACCTGCGAAGCAGTTGAAGTCTCACCTAAGGTAGAGGCAGGGGTGGTTGCAGGACTCAAATGTCTACAACCTTAGCTGGGACACAGATCTGTGATTATATTGCTTAGCAATTACCTGGTATAGATTATCCATCAATATTCAACCCTTATGATACTTCGTAGATGGCACAGAGAATCGCAATAAGTACTTAGATTTAAGATGATTCAATACTTATCCATAGAAAGATAGATTAGATTCAGCAGATCAAGCACTAAGCAATTTATATATCAGATCTATCATTCATTCGTATCTCATAAGCACAAAGCATAACTAGGTCTATCTAAACACATCAAGGCATTTAGCATCAGATCGAAGCACATAGCACAATACACAAAGTTACCGTGGTTCACCCCCACCCCGGGGCTACGTCCACAAAATATTTTTCTTTATTATCTCGGCCAAGTAGTTACAACACAGAGCTCCAATAATCCTTACTTCGCACAGGACAAAAGATCTGCGCAGCTCGCTAGATCCTTCTTCCTTGCACTTCAACACAAAACTATAACAACTTGCACTGAGCTCTGCAAGCTTCTTACAATCATGCATAGAGTACTTACAATATGCATCAGATCACATAGATCCAGTTACTAGCACTAAGCCATCAACTGTACATCACATAGGTGTACTACTACTTGTCCTCCTATTGCTTAAGTATCTATTTATAGATTACAAAAATGGCCTAAGCATGGGTAAACCCACGGGCCCACATCCCTTTCCCGTTACATTAACCCAAAACCCTAAAAGGTCCCCAAAAGTGGGCCCGGATCCCGTGATCTATGCTTCGCCTGACGCTCCCTCTTTTATAGGCTGTCGAAGTCCAAAAATGGTCAAATATGACCAAGTGTCCCTCAAGACTTGGTCAAGGGCCAACATGCCCCCAACACTCACATGTGACTCGTCCTGAGTCACTCTGGTCTAATCAACTCTGCTTTGAATGTCTTGAGCTTGGCCCGAGTTACTTTGACCTGCTGTAGTGTGACAACTTCTTACTCAGTGAACTCCTAGATCATTGCGTCGTTTACTGGTCCTTCCATGCGCTGTTCTGCGGTGATAACAACCTGTTCAAGATCGGTTGTCTGGCTCTCAACTTCAGTGAACAGTTGGCATGCTTTCTCTTGGAGGGGTTGAAGTCGTTGAGATACTTCCATCACTTTACTTTGCAGCATGTGTACCTGCTGTTGGGTGGTGCGTTGTTCTAGAAATCGCTTCATTCTTTCGACTGGGGTCAAGGCCTTCAACTGTGCCTGTAGCGTATCTGCATGCGGCTTGGATTCTTAGAGCTGCGTCTCTAATGTCTGCAATTCAGAGTTCTCTGTGAGGTTCTCATAAGTATGGGCACTTCTAGCGCTCAGTTGCTTACATTCCAAAGCCAAGGTTTTTAACCTGTCAACTGTGCTATGGGCAGTTGCCTCCCTTAGATCTCTTACTTCTTGGGGAGTCTCAGGTACGGTGCGAAGTTCCAGATATGCGATGCAATGCTGAAGTTGTTGGATTACTTCTTCTAGTTATGTCACCTGCCGAGGGACACGTTCTTCAATCTTCACTTCAATGACTGTCACAGAGCAAAGTGCTTTGTGAACTCGCTCCTGCACGTCAAGTTGCTCTGCTAGCAATTGGTCCTTGCTCTGCTGTAACTGTGGTTTCGCCTCCTCTCACTTCGCTTGTAAGGCAAGCTGTTCTTGTTCTTCCTTCCTCTGTTGTACTATAAGTGCACTCTGTACTTATGCCAAAGCCTGGGTGGCTTTCGCTATGTCTTCTTGAGCTCGTCGAAAGCGAGCTTCGACTTTCTCGGCGATCTGGTGTAATTGAGTGGACTCTTCGCTTGTTCCCGTCGTCAAGGGCGTAGTAGAAACGGCTTGGTTGGGCTGGAGTGCATGCTGCTCTTCTTGAATTTCACCCTTGAGTTAGCTGAATATCTCCTCCTACTTCTCTTCTTGCCTTTCTATGATCTCTAGTGAGGCATCATTCAGCGCAGCGATCAAGAAGTCGAAGTCATACTGTGTGAGGGTGGTCTTAAATGTAGTCCGGGTGGCCTTAGTTTTTTTTTGGGATGAGGGCTTTGGTGGGGTGAGCTTCCTTTTGTTAGAGGGATCCTCCTCCTCTCTAGGCAGAGTAACCTCACCTTTGTTTTGCTCAACCTCCGTGCCACCTAGTTCTTCACCATCACCTCCCTGCACAGGTGAGATCAAAGTAGTCTTCGTGGATGTGCTAGGGATATCTTGAACTTCATCATCCTTCTTAGTATTGCTCGGTCCAGGTGTATCTAGTATAGCTTCAAGGCTTTCCACGTCGGATATTTCTGCGGAGTCCGCTGGAATAAGGAGGTCCACCGACCATTCCTTGGTAATCTGCTCCAAGTCTTCGTCTATCATCTTGTAGTACGACTAGAGTTGCTGTTTGTGCTCATCAACATTCACTGTGATATAGGTGAAGTGGTGATCTGCGCTAAATTTGATCAATGGTCGAAACCTATGAAGTGTGTTCGGTATGAGGCGCGGTGTAGACTGGATGGCATTCTTGACTTGGTTGTAATAAGCGTGGAAGATAACATTGGACTGCCACTTCTTGTTCATGTCGTTGAAGTACCACAGTGTACAGAACTTCTCGGCCAGTGGTTCGAAGGGTTCGATCTCCGTAAAAGTGGCACCTTTTGGTAGCTCCCAAGTGATGAAAGCGATGAGTATGAGCAACCAACTAAAGTGGAACTCATACCCTTGGTCTTGCGCTTCTCTACAGTCAAGCTCCACTTGATTTACAAGGTAATTCACCCAGTTCATTTGTAGTCCCTCCGCGCATTTCCCTGCGAGGTCAACGACAAATCCAGTCACCTGTGTGGGTCTGTTCTTACAGACTAAATTTCCTGCGATCAGCTGGCAGCCAAGGCTGACTGCTGCTTTCTCGATGGAGGCTACCTTGTAGCCTTGCATGCCCTTCTCTACATCGTCGTATGTGTCTTTTAGTTGCTAAGCGAGAGCACAATTTGCGGTCTTTCTTGGGTAAAATTCTTGTGGGTCAGGGCCCTATATGCTTAGCCCTATGATCCGATTGATCAGAATCGGATCCATCGTGATGCAGTGATCCAGCCATAGGTATCCTCCGTGGTATCAGGACAACAACCATCTGACGCATGCATTTACTTCTTGATGCCTCCCAAAATGAGGAATATTCATTACATTGAGGAGGGTCGACTACGCGAGGTTATGGGTCCATTAATGAGGGACAATCTTTGGGTTCCTCCCTTTTGTGATAGTTAGGTACTTGTGCGGGGATAACATACTGTAAACCTTGTGATCTCCAAGGTTAAAATCACTAAATTTCAGCGCGGTGAGCTCATCCTGGTCAGCACGAATTGGGCGCACCCCTTTCGGGAGGTACACAGTGACCAAAGCATAGTCGAAGTCTCTGGGTATAGTGTCTCGATTCACTGTTTTGCTTAGTGGTGGGATATATCTAGGCAAGATACTTGGGATCATCTTCACAGTGGCGAAGTCATTTCCAAGCTTAGATCATCTTTTTGAAGGCGGTTGGGATGGTCCTGCTCAAGCAGTGGAGGGTGAAGTTGGCAATGCTCCCAAGGACGATGCCTGTACACCTGTAGACACTCCTCACTCTGACATGACTCTCTCAGTCATTAAGTCGATTAAAACTTCTTCAACTATTTTCTCAGCAGCGCTGAGCTTGTATGACATACAAGCTCGGGTCAGCTAGCTCGGGTGCAAAAGGAATTCAGGGACTACAGTAAATAGTATGGAAACAAGGTAATGATCTCAGGGTGAGTTAATCTCAGGTTTCGTGCTCAAATTCTCTTAGCAAAAAGTATTCTCGGTGTGTGGTGCGATGGACTAAGTAGGGAAACTTAGCAATGGTTTGCTTGCAACGGGTATGATCCTTCATTAATTCATGTTTGATCCGTTACAGTTCTTTTCAACGGTTGGAGGATGAACCTTTATTGATTTTCTACCCATTCGGAGCGGAAGTCGAATGGATATATCGTCCCTAATGGCTATATTTCTTCATCATGGCAAAGTACTCTATGTCGTTGTTCTGATATCTCGGCGAAGCTCGAATTCTACAATGTTTCTTTCTGCGAAGTATCCTCTAGAACTTCTTGTGACCTTACAGTATTAGCCTTTTTCTTTCTTAACTTTCTAGCCTTCTTCCCAGTGAGATTCATCTCAGTAATTCTTTTACCACTCTGGTGCTTATCTTCTGTGGTCTTAGTTTCTTCGCGCTGTTGAAGTTCTTTCCTTGGTTTCAGGGTAATACTTCTTCTGTATTGAAAATAGGTAAGTCAATCTTCTGTGGATCCTCTAGCATTCTCTTAACCTCAACATCATGGTTTCTAGTACTAAATATCTGCGACCGACTCTTCTGTTCTTCAATCAAGTGTGCGATCCTTCTAGTCATAAAGTCTTTTAACTCTTGCTTCTTCTGTTCCAAAACCTCTTCTTCCTCTTTTCGTCTGGATTGTTCTCTATCAATCCAAGGTTTTCCTATGAGCATGGTAAACAGGGCGCTGTCTTCAAAAAATTTAATAATCTCAAAGTCTTCCTCTGTCAAAGTTCCATTGACAATCATAGGTATTCGGGCGAGCCTTCCACATAGGTTTACTAGCTTTCCTCTGAATAAACTCGTTCCTCCTAGGGAAGGGATCATGACAGGGTTTCCTATAGCTTCCCAAGTTCTTTCTGGCATAATTTTCACTTGTGTTTCTTCATCAAGAATACAATCAATGTCGAAGTCCCCTATTCTTGCTTCGACTTGATCCTTTTCTTTGAAGATCTCTGGTAATCGGACATCTTTATGTTCCTTTAGGGTTTCTTTTATCCGTATTAATATTTTCTCTGATTCTTCCTGGGTTTCTTCTATAATCTTAGTTTCTTGGTCTCCTTCAAGCTTTGCTTGCTCCATATTCAGCGTTTCAAGTCTAGCAATCATTCTAGGGCAATCCAGTACTTCATGGTCCATAGCCTTACAACAGAGGCAACTAGGTTTTCTCCCAGGGCATTCCTTAGCAAGATGTCCCGGTCTTCTGCAACTGTAACAGAGGGTTAATCCTCTCTTTCTCTTAAATGATCCCCAACTTCTCCTGTACTGTGTGCTAGGATCATGGTAACTAGCCTACAAAAAATTCTTTCTAGGATCCTGCATCCACTTGTTAGTTCAGACATTCTTTCTATGCATAGGTATAACATATCTATCATTATACTTATGAGATCTATTCATATCAAACTTTCTTTCATCTATTAATGCCCTAGTTTTCAAGCTAGGACATAATCTATCAAACATACCTAGATCCATGCTCTAGAGACAAAAAAAAATTTCACTTATCTTACTTCTACAGAGCACAAAGCTTCCAGATCTAAGAACTTTTGACCATTCTTACCTTTATTAGAGCACAGGGCTTACAAATCTTACCTTTTTTCTGCAGATCTGACTTCTTTCTTTCAGAAATTTCCACTTTTACTTTTACTTTTCTTAGAGCACAGAACGTTCAGATCCCGCTTCCTTTCTTCGGATCTGATCTCGCTTTCTTGAGATCTGACCTTATTCCTGGCACAAAGCTTCATAGGTCGAGTAAAAAGCTGCGCACTAGGGCAATAAATCTACGCACAGAGCTTCCTTTTGCACAAAGTTTCTTATTCCTCAGTTCCCAGCAATCACAGTTTCGGTCCCGACAACAAAACCATTTGTTGGCACAGGGGCAGATCCAGGGTTCAACGCTTAAGAGTGCACCAACAAAACCCTAACTACCGCCCCTTTCGGCAACACGTGCAAAGCAAATGAAGTCTCACCCGAGGTAGAGGCAGGGGTGGTTGCATGACTCAGATGTCTGCAACCTTATCTAGGACACAGATCTGTGATTATATTGCTTAGCAATTACCTAGTATAGATTATCCATCAATATTCAACCCTTATGATACTTTGCAGATGGCATAGAGCATCGCAGTAAGTACTTAGATTTAAGACGATTCAACACTTAGCCATAGAAAGATAGATTAGATTCAGCAGATCAAGCACTAAGCAATTTATATATCAGATCTAACATTCATTCGTATCTCATAAGCACAAAGCATAACTAGATCTATCTAAACACATCAAGGCATTTAGCATCAGATCGAAGCACATAGCACAATACACAAAGTTACCGTGGTTCACCCCCATCCTGGGGCTACGTCCAAAAAGTCTTCTTCTTTATTATCTCAGCCAAGTACTTACAGCATAGAGCTCCAATAATCCTTACTTCGCACAGGACAGAAGATCTGCGCAGCTCGCTAGATCCTTCTTCCTTGCACTTCAATACAAAACTATAACAACTTGCACTGAGCTCTGCAAGATTCTTACAATCATGCACAGAGCACTTACAATATGCATTAGATCACACAGATCCAGTTACTAGCACTAAGCCATCAACTATACATCACATAGATGTACTACTACTTGTCCTCCTATTGCCTAAGTATCTATTTATATATTGCAAAAATGGCCTAAGCGTGGGTAAACCCATGGGCCGACATCCCTTTCCCGTTACATTAACCCAAAACCCTAAAAGGTCCCCAAAAGTGGGCCGAGATCCCGTGATCTCTGCTTCGCCTGGCGCTCCCTCTTTGACAGGCTGTTGAAGTCCAAAAACAATCAAATATGACCAAGTGTCCCTCAAAACTTGGTCAAGGGCCAACACATCCTCTTGTTTTAGGGTTTTCTTTTGTGTAAAAGTGAATTTAAAGATGAATTGTTTAATATTATTTGGTTGCAAGGGGTAAGATAAGGGTTGTGGAACCCTTGTCTTATGTTTTACCCTTGCTAATGTGGACAAACTATGTTAGTTACATTTTGTATAAATAGAGATCATAAGATCTCATTTGAAATCATAAGTCTCCAATTGTGAAGAGCATTGGACTGAAATTTTCGCTACCCCCGAGGCTTTTAGTTCTCTTGTGCTATGAAATGGTGTTTCTTTGGTTGTTGAGTTGATGATGATGATGCGCTAGCTCTTGGAGGTCATTTTCTTTCTATTGTGGTGGTTTATCTTGGCATCTTATGGTTTATCTTGTTGGTATTTGGATTGGTAAGGATTTTAATTGTTGCTATCATTTGTAATTCAAGCTCAAGGTAGATTTTTCTAAAGATAAGTAGGAAGTATAAGTGCATACACCCCTACTCTAGCTCCACCATATTTTTTAAGCATAGAATAATTGTTTGCAAGGGATTTGCTAAAGAAGTACAAGGGCATACACCCCTTAGTTTTAAACCCTAGCTAAGGTTACTTGCCTTGGGGAATAAGAGGATTTATAACCCCCAAGGAGGTAGTAGCCTTATCTCTTTCCTCTTGACCCCATTAACCCATAATCAAGGGAACTAATCGTTGCATTGGAGAAATAAAACGTTGCAGTGGTAAACGTGAAAAGTTGAAGTTTTAAAGTTCTCTCACTTGGACGTTGTTCCTTGATCCCTACACTCTCTTGCCTCATTGAGGCGTCCTCTTTCACCCACTATAACTTATTGCTATTAAAAAACTAACCTACAACCATTAGGGATACAAAAAACTAATTCTCTAACCCTAGATAACTTCTAAACTAACCCTAGGAATTGGCTACAACTTTTCCCTAACAAACTACTAACCCTGACACACTTTTTGAGCTAGTTAGAAGTGATTTTCATTGGTTGATTTTTCTGTTACAAGGCTTGGTTTGCTACAGCCATAAGGATGATAAATATCAATGTAGTAAGATTTTGTTTCAACCTTGCTTTTATACTAAAGTATTGCTTTATCACTGTTGAGTTAAACTAGTCTTCACTAGCTTGTCTCTTTCTTATTCATTTAGAATTTTAGCACTTATTTTGCAGCCCTTATTGTCTTTTATATGATGATATATATCATTGAGTATTGCTGCAATTAGGGATAGCAATCCTAACTTGCTTTTCCAACTAACATATTATATCATGTACTTGTGGTTTTCCTTATGTCTCGGGCAGGTATTCTCAAAGCATTGGCAACCATAAACCTTTCCCAAGACTCCTTTCCAAGTTCCCCTTACCATTTATAATTGACCTTTAGGGGCATTCATCCATACATCTAATTTTCCATCTCAATTCCCACTAGGTTGACCGAGATTCTCCGATTGAGGTGACCACCTCACCTCTAAAGTGACAGGAACACCTACCTAAGGTGACAGTGGGTAGGTGCTCTCTAAGTTGTCACCAATTAGTAGTTGTGTCTGGCTCTGCCCAACCTACAACTTGTGCAATAACATGGACAATCCTCTATGACATGCTTGGGGTTGTATCAGTACCCACAAAGAACACGCAGTTTGGTACAAAATCTTGACGCATGGCCTATCTCGCCACAATTAAAACAAGTGGGGGGTCTACCTCCACCTCATCCATATCCTCGTCCCTGGGCATTTCCATATCCACCTCTAGGACCTCCTTCATATCTACCTCTCTCAGAACCAGCACAACCGCCACCCTTCTGTTCCTCTTAAACCTAGAATACATCATGGGTATGGTATTGCATAAACTGGAGTGATCGACAATTGTTTACATCATGCCCCATGGACTGACAAAACTCACAAAATAGAGTATGATGCATCTTCTAATATTTCTCCAATGTTGGGAAGTGGGGAGGTATATGGCCCCATTGTATGCAAATATTGCACCACTCCTTTTGTGGGCTATATGGAAATGGATTCAGTGCACGTATTTCCACATATTTTCCCAGTTTCAGACACTCATCTCTACGACGCCCCTATGATCGACACATTGTACAACATACCTACCTGTGCATGACCTTTTTCTTTTCCATATCCTACATTTGCATTGTCAGGTTGGCCAACTAAGACTACTTGCACCAAACCTACCAATGTCTCTCCTCCTCTTGGTGTATCCTCCAAGCACATCACAATATCCACCACTTCTTCTTGAGTAGTCACCTTCTGCTAGGTAAGTGAGACTGGACTATGCAAAAACAACCTCGTAATTAACCACTCTCTATGTTGGATGTCCTAGATATGGAATGTCAGCCTATCCAACAGAATCTTGAACCTTTGGTCATAATACCACATGGTTTCTCCTAGTTTCTACTTAGTATCCTTAATCTCTGTAATGCATTGAGATTCTAACTTAGGCTTATGGAATTCCTTAAGAAGATCTCTCTTGATTTGTAACAGGGACCTTGTCTGTGACGCCAACGCAGTATCCTTGTACTTCATGTACCATGTCGGGGCTCTATCCATGAAGGTGGTCTCCAGTTGCACAATATTTGATGCCTCATTTGTGATCCTCTTCATAGATCATATTGTGTCACATGTGAACTAATGCTTCTCTACATCATCCTTACTCGTCCCATGGAACACGGGTAATCTCAGAGTACTATCTCGATTCACCATCCTCAATCTCGAACTATGTCCTCGTAACTTATTGTCGGGTGTTTGGGATCTTGATATCGATACTCTTCCTAACGAAGTAGCATTGACTTCATATTCTTCCTCACTCGTCACTACTCTTCTTCCTTCTCCTACTCTTGCTTCTACTCCATTCGCCGCACTGTTTGTTGTTCTTTCTTCTCGGATACAAATGCATAAGAGGGGTGGTAGCTCCATCTTCTTCTAACATTTGTTATGAGAGAACCCAAAGAATTTCCTATTTGCAACCATGAAATACCATCCACAATTGCCAACTCAACTTCCCCTCCTCTCAGAGGGCCTTCATCTTCCTCTCTTGCCTATGCGCCTCTACTCTGCACCTCATCTTCCCCTGAAGTTGTGACACTCCGCAACAATCAAGGGGTTCGAACTTCATCTTTTGGGCCCCTACTACCACTATTATTGGTATCTCCACTGGATACCCTACTCTCAATGTCGCGCCTCTTCGTCGACCTATCCTCATATGTGATCCTCTCTGGCACGACACACTCTCCCACACTTCCTCCTGGTGCGGTCTCCTTCCTCTTTATATTGGGCCTGACCCCTCATCATGCACCCCTTGCTATATTCCTACTGATTCTTTGTTCTGCTCTCCTCCTTGACTCAACTCTTCTCTTGTATCTTTCGACTCTCTCTCTCTCCTCTACTCTATGGGTCCATTCTATTCCTCACTTCATTTCAACAATATTCTAGATCCTCCTAAGTGGATCCATATCCTCTCTCACTTTTCCCCCATATTTTCATTCCCCCTAGTGCTAGGGGAGTCTACTCAACCATTTTTTCAAGCCCCATTCATTTCAACCCCTTCTCCAGGAACAACATCTTTTTCCAGAGTGCGATCTCTTCCAACATCCTTTTCCTAGGAACTTTTAGTGAACTTTCTCTCAACCTCGTTGAAAGAATCAATGTACTTTACAACAAACTCAATTATATATCCTTCATTCACCTAAGCAAACCAAAAATCAATGGTTCGAGTCCACTTGTTATCCAATGTCTTCATCCTATCAATCGTGATATGATCCCAGACCAATGGTTCTTGAGGTCTCAAAGCAATATTGGTAGCAATCTTCCTCTTCAACCATTCATACAATAGAAAGGGAAATTTAGCAAATTAAATTTCATGCATATCTGTGTAGATATACCTATTCTTCCATCACTCCACATTGTCATTCAAACCTTGAGTTTCCTGCTGGGTGAACTCATCTTCCTTAACAGTCAACCAATCTTGAATTTCCTCTTGAGATGGATACCACCTCATTCTTTTGCTTCATCATTTAATAGAAAAACTTTAGGTCTTGGTAACATAACCATTTGTTGGATGATTCTATGCTTGCACACATCCTTCTTAACGTTGGGGGGTCTAAGACCCATGGTTCATCCAGAGTTGACCAACAAAATCCCAAAGGCGTCGACATATCAATCCTCAGCCAAAGACTTAAGAAGGTCCCACTCGAGACGCCATGAGAATCACAGAGACCATAGGGTCTTGTATCGATGATGAAGGATTAGTTACACCAGAATCCACTCAAGATGGCATTCATACATTCCATTGCATTTTATTTAACCATTAACAACATATAACATCAACACATACATTCATTTGACACATGATCAACACCTCATAAGATAAGAATCAATACAACTTTATTATCTCCATTCAAGCATTCATAGCCACACATTAAGCAACTCATCAACTGATAGCAACAAAGCCTTGCACTCTTATACATTTTCCTAGTGTTACATTACATAGTTCCATGTGCTTTCCTTTATATTATGCAAGTGTTATAGACCCATAATCATAGACAGATACATTACAAAACACATAAGCTCAGAGCGAGCTAAAGGATATTGACAACAACAACCAAACACTGGCTATCCCACTGAACAACTAACTAACCAACTCTCTTTCTATTGTCGTTGCTCCCTTTTATCTTCTTCTCTGCTCTAGTGCTCTGTCACTTTTAGTTCTACACCACTCGCTCCTTTGACTGCCAGTCCTTCACACTTCTATCACCCACATGTAGTTCACATAGCCTATTTGGAGTCATGGCAATCTTAACTACCTTTCCAACTCATCTCCTTACTGCTCCATGATCTCTTGTGTTGCATGTACTAATCATTTGGGAAGATTCCCCGAAGATTCTTTTCTTGATTTTAGCATGCATGTAGTGTCTTCTTAATTTCTGGCACACATCAAAAAATTCAGACCGATGCACATTGGTAGAAATTGTGCTGGTGCACATTAGCAAAAATTGAATTGACGCATGCACCTCCTGTCACCCATTGCACAACTGCTTGAGTGCACAAAAAGACTGAATAGGTGCACATAACTATGCTTATGTGTGCACTCAATATTTACCCATAACTTTGGGTGCCAACATATTCAATAGTCTCTTGAAGTTGCCACTTGGAACTTTTACCCAACCAAATTTGGAGTACTTGTAACGTCCTCGCTATAATCCCTAGTTTAGTTAATACATACTGTACGTATATTGTATGGTTGTGGACAAATGATGTATATGCAAATTATATTTCTGAATTTTAATAAATAAAATGTGATGCTAGCTACTGGGGGATATGGATAGAGATTAGGGGCTGAGTAATCCACAAGAGGGGAGGGGTCTAGAAAGAGGGTTTTTACCCATGCGTTTATTTCCCAAATTATTTTCTTGTTTTTAATGTTTTGAGTGAACCTTCTGATTTCCCCTTGAGTGTGGAAGAGCCGAATCATTGAATACATGTAAGAGGGCGGGCGTGAGGAGTCACATCGAATAGTTATTGGGAGCATGGAACCGAGTACAATCAGTTTGGGGATGAGTGTGAGGGAAGAAAACAACAAAGGAGAGGAAATACATATGGCTAGAGGGGGCAGTTTGGGCAGGCACATTTTTGCATGGGAAGCAAGAGACAACGTCATAAGAGAGTGCACTAGAGTTGGAGCAACAATGGAGGGTGAATTCTGGAGCATTCTTGGAGTTGAATACCGAATAAGCAAGTTGTTGGTCTTGTAGAAGAACTAGGTTGTCAGGACTTAAGAGTCAAATTCTATGTGTGTAGCAAGCTTACTGCTATTGTTTTCCTGGTATTTTTCCTAACAGTGAGTCCCATTGAGTTCCCAGTGGTGAGATTCTTGGTTACCTGTGCTAGAGAGACCCTAATAAGTGAATGGGATGCCCGATAGACTGAGAGTAGTAAAGAGGTACATTCCTTAGGTTGGGCATGTTGAGAGGAAGAGCGCTGGTGGAAATCAGAATAGTTGTAGGAGAATGTTAGTGGATTGTGGTATTATCTGAGATGCATTCATGTTTATTTAGAATGTTGT
Organism: Picea mariana; assembly: GCA_032191745.1. NCBI lineage: Eukaryota > Viridiplantae > Streptophyta > Pinopsida > Pinales > Pinaceae > Picea > Picea mariana. Next base: position 46,272 of record JASDQU010309315.1, read on the forward strand.
AGATGCATTTAATTAATGGTATTAGAAAATGGTTAAATTTGTGAGTTTTCCTGTAGTTGGTAACCTACAAGATATATTAGTAGATTTTTTTTATTTTTATGTGTATTCTGCATGTAATGAACTTCAGTCAAGCTAGGGAACATTACATATTAGTATCAGAACTAAAGGTTCAACATCAAGCTTGTATGGGTCAAGACCAGTGAAAAGTTAGTAGAATTTGATTGTTGCAAAGTTTCACCTGTGACGGATTTGGGGAAAATGGTGAAAACATAGTGGAATCCGCAAATTTATGAGCAGATTCGAGGTTAATTGCCTCATAATAGTCCAAGAGAGGATAAATGTCATAAATATGTAGGTTGCAGAGTCAAATTCAGTTGGGAAGGCCAACTTTTGCATTGTCATGGTGATTGAAGAGTTTTAAGATCGACGACTCAGATCTTTTTGATATTAGGAATCAACGAGTGAGATTCATTCTGGAACAATTAAGAACTTCCATGTACACCAACGAAAATTTTTGGGAGAAATTATAAAATTCTTAAAAATTTAGAATTTTCAAAATTTTTGGAAAACTTCCATACAATGATGATGTGGACCGACAGGGTCCATAGTAGCAGAAGGCAGGGGTCATGGCACTGATTTTGATGAATCAACGACCTAGATCATTTTAGACAATAAATATAGACGATCCATGTCTGACTTAGTTGCCGAAAGAGCTCATGGGGAAAATTCTCACAGGAAAAACTTAACGGCATGCTACTTGACAAGGCCACGGGAGAATAGTTGTAGAGGAAATGCCGCGAGAGAAGAAAGGTTATGGAAGAAAGGCTCGCAGGAAGAGGCTTGCAGGGAAAGGTCTGTTGGAAGAGGCTTATGAGAATAGGCTCATGGGGAGAGCTCACAGGGATAGGCTTGTGGGTTTTCGGTCACGGAAAAATCTCAATGGCAGGGTAAGTTACCACTCTATGGATAAAAGGCCGTGAAGGTAAAAAGTCCGCAAAGGTAAATCCCGATAGGCTTGAGAGCTGTGGGAAAAGCCTAAAAACATGTAACTTGACATTTCCACAAAGAAATTCTGTGAGAAAGATTTTGATAGGCTTGTGGGTTGTAGGTTATGGGGAAATCTTGATAATGTGATACTTGACCTTTTCGCGGGAGAGAGAGCCCACAAAAGAGAACCCGTCAGGATTGGTCGATGGAGGAGATTGATGAATGATGACATGGACGAATAAAATGATGACATGTGGAATCAATAGACACATTCAATGCCATGTGATTTGGATTGCCCAGGGTCAGGCACATGTCAATTGGAGGAGCTATTACAATAGTAAACCAATGATTTTCCGCGAACATTTTTCAATTTTTGAATGTCATGAATTTGCGAAGACATTTTGAGGGCCTAAATAACATTTTTTGAGGTCTGAAATCTCAAGAAAAATATGTACAATCAATACACATATTCTTAGCTACTTAAATGAAAGATCTCATTGAGAGATTTCTAACGAGACATTATAAGCGCAAAAGAGAGCTGGTATGAGGAAGTTACAGTTAAAATAGTACATGGTATATTTTCTGCACTAGTTTACTTCTAGAAGGCATAAATCCTTACTCAGAAGCTAGTTTGAGGCACATAAGTAGTCCGTGGAAAGCCCATGGACCATAGAAGATAACCATGGAGCCAAATTTGAAATACAGGTGCCTGAAATTGTAGAGGATGAAAGAGAAGACATCTGTAGTAATAAGGGGTAAAAATGAGAAAACATTTTAGCTTCCTCAGACCATAACTATCAACTCAGAGCTCAGATTTGGGAAAATGAGTAATCAATGGAAATTTTGCGAGGAGGAGAAGCCATTTATTAACCCATAATTTTGAATTGAGCACTACAGTTTTTTCATAAAATAATAAGATAATTTTGCAAGAGTAAAAGCATAGCAATGAGTGGAAATTGCAACTTGAGAAGGTTGTAACTTTTCGCTTATAACTCATAATGAGGCATGAATATAGCCATTGGAGAGATGTTTCAAAGAGGATTGTGAAAAAAGAGTTAGATTTTGACATAGTGCATTGTGTTCTTCGTAAATTGAGATGAGGAATAACTTGTAATCTAATTAATGAGATGTTTTATAGCATAAATGTTTTAACAATAATTATTACATGCACATTTCTTGCAGAATTAAAGGTACAAGAAAACAATTTTGGTTCTTATATGAGGACTTGAGTTATGGAATATGCCTAGGGACCTTACAGTCATGAAGATGAGATTAGAGGTATACATGTCAACATGGGAAATTATGAGGGGAGGTTGAAGGAAGAACCCGATAGAGATTAGTCTAAAGAAGCTCACGCCTTTCAGAGCTCAGGAGACTTACAAGGGACTTCAATTGGTCAGCCTGATGAGGCAATCCAAATGAAGGGAGATCGATAGGATTTTGGCATTTAGACTTCGGACAAGTCTTAGGAAAATGTTGACCTGGATTATTTTGAGAACGACATGAAGGCAGAAATACAACCGAGATATAACAATGAAATACACAAAAATATAAAAGAGAACACAAAAATGCAGTGAAACCCAACTTCTATTACTGAATAAGATAGAAAAACACTATAGAACACAAACTGGAAAAATGGGGTAGCTTATCTCTAAAAATAAAGAGATGTTCGGTACGCTTCATTCACAAGAAGCTTTACATCACACTCCATTGCATGCTTAAAGGACCTCCTTCACCTCTATTATATATGAGAGAGTGAGAGGAGAACAATTCCCATGATGCATGTGGGATAAATTGGACTAAGTTTATAAAATGCCATAGGCATGTAAAATACTAGGACTTCCCAGGCGATCACCCATCCCATTACTACTCTAGTCTTAGCGCGCTTAACTGAGGAGTTCTAATGGGATCCAATGCATTAACACTATGCTTTAGGCATGCACATAAAACCACCAGGAAATCATTACATGATGTCTGTAATTAACAAATGAAGATGACATTCCATTCCATTCCCCATCAAAAGGGTGAATATCATGGTTTATCAAAACCACAAACTCAAGATGGTGATTCAATGAAAAAGGTGGATGGACACCAAGATCCATCTGGATCATTCCTCCCCCCTCAAGAAGCAATGGTCCCCATTGCATCAAGTTCCCTTGGGAGACAGGGAGACTTCCGCTAAATATGAAGCTTGGTGCGTTGCTTGCCTTGCTGAAGAAGCTGTCCTGCTTAGCTTGTGGAAGGTTGTCATGAACTTGTTGCTCGAGGGGTTGGATTCGTTCAACCAATCTAGCTGCATGATCTACCTGAGTGTGGGAGGACTCTGTCAGTGAAGATGCAACATGAAGAGTATGAAGGGTTCTGTTATAAACTTGCTTGACTAGGTAGTGTGGAGGCACCCCCGTAGGTGCATCAATAACATCTTTGTACTCTTCTACGATCTTGTCGATCTGCTTCTGCTGGATAGAAAGGTCTTGGGCTGAGGCTATAGTGGTTGCAGTGTCCTTCTGTTCACCTTCTAATCGGATTATGAAGAGGCTAAACTTTGTAGTATGAGAGATTAATTTGTGGCATTGTTTTGGTGGGACAATAGTCGAAACTACCTCTGGTATCCAGTATAGCTGACCCCTAGAGTAACAATGACACTACAGGGTTGAGACTCATAAGCAACATGATGCCTCCACATATATGGCTGGCCTAATAGAACATCACAAACTTCTAGTGGGGCAACATCACATAATACCTCATCCTTGAAGGGCTTGATGCCATAGAACATGCGACACTATTGGCTAACACGAAGATCTTGACCCTGGATAAGCCACCCGATGTTGTATGGTTGCGGGTGTGGTGTTGTTGGAAAATCCAACTGCTTGACAACCGATGCTAAGATGATGTTCTTTTGGCTTCTGCTATCAACAATAAAATTCAACGAGGTTCCTTTCACCCACATTTGTGAATGGAACAGGCACTCCCCCTCCTCAATATCCTCTTTTGGTTGGATTGTTGCAGTTGCGATAGTAGCAGTGGGTTCTGCATCAATGATTTGTCTCCTTTTATTATTTTCTAAATGAGGGTCCAAGTCAAGGTTCAGATATTTGTCTTTGAGCTCGGCTACCAATGATTATATTGAGAGACATTCATCACTGTTGTGCCAAGGGTTGTTGTGAAACTGACACCACTTTCCGATGTCTTTCTTATATGTCCTGTTACCCTTCTTTTCCTGCATATGGGACTGGCTCTCTTGAGGTTGGACTTCCTTGCTCTGTCCATGCTTCTCCCACTTACTCTGTTGCTTGAATTTCTTCTCAATTTTGACTGCATATCGACAAGCAACTCCTAGTGAGGAGATGTTAAGAAATCCATCTCTGTTTGGATGTACATGTGTAGACCACTTTGGTACTTCAAAACCAGGTGTCACTCGAAGTCTTTGATACCCAACTTTGAGTGCAAGGTATGATATATGTTGGTGTACTCTGACACAGTCTGGTCTCTTTTCTGACGCAGAGTTGTCCATCTCATGTATTGGTCATCATAGTTTATGACAGGGTAGAATTCCTCCTTTAGGGAATCTACAAAGGCCTCCCAATTGGGTTGTCTCCCAAATAGTGTAGATTCATCTGTACTGTACCTCTCCCAGTAACCTTCCCACTAAGATCTGACATGGGGAAGGGATTTAAGGAGCGCGAAGGTGATCTTTTCACTGTAGGAAAATTTTTGAACAGAGTAATAACCCTCTAGCAGATTCAACGATTTTTCTGGAGCATCTACATCCATCTGGCCTTCAAATAAGGGGATATCAAAATTGAATTGTACCTTGAAGGGTGTCACACTTGCAAAATGGTTGCTTGTTGAAGATGCCTCGATTGCTGCCATCAATATTTTTCGAAGGATCTGAGCGAAGTTGTCCATCATCTCGTTCCTTTGTCACACAAGGGATTCTTCGAGCAACATCTTGAAAGGATCTCCTCCTCTGTCATCTCTCTTTTCTTCCGCCATGGGAGGTAACTTGGGCTAGCGAGAGTGGTTTTCCTCAAGCGAAACATGCTTGAGACCCAAATCTCTATACCCTGACCTCGTCGGGGACCTGTTCTGAGAAATGACAAGGAGCAAAATACTATGATACCACTGATCCAAATTATTTTGAAAACAACATGAAGACAGAAATATAACTGATATATAACAATGAAATACACAAAAATATAGAAGAGAACACAAAAATACAGTAAAACCCAAATTCTATTACTGAATAAGATAGAAAAACACCGTAGAACACAAACTGGAAAAATTGGGTAGCTTATATCTAAAAAGAAAGAGATGTTGGCTATGCTCCATTCATAAGAAGCTTTACATCACACTCCATTGCATGCTTAAAGGACCTCCTTCACCTCTATTATATATGAGAGAGAGAGAGGAGAACAATTCCCATGATGCATGTGGGATAAATTGGACTAAGTTTATAAAATGCCATAGGCATGTAAAATACTAGGACTTCCCGGGCGGTCACCCATCCTAGTACTAGTCTAGGCTGAGCACACTTAACTGCAGAGTTCTAATGGGATCCGGTGCATTAACACTATGCTATAGCCATGTATATAAAACCACTAGAAAACCATTACATGATGTCTGTAATTAACAAATGAAGATGACATTACATTCCATTCCCCATCAAAAGGGTGAATATCATGGTTTATCAAAACCACGGGCTCAAGATGGTGATTCAGTGAAAAAGGTGGATGGCCACCGAGATCCATCTGGATCAAATGCACACTCAACACTCCGAATGGGGATTCCTGATAGAGTAAATCCGATGAGTTGTCGGGATAGGATTGCGAGAAAGGTGGATCCGATAGCCTTTTGAGCTTCGGACCTCGGGGCAATTGTAAACGAAGGTGAATTTGCTTCCCGATAAGGGGGAGCTTGGTAAGGGTCAAGGTTCTGACCTCATCAATGCAATGATGATAGAAAAAAATCTAGCTGAGGTTTTGGCAAGACAAAGCTTAGTCCATAATGTTGATTGTTGGCTTCAAACGACAAACAAGATACACATAGAGATAGGTCTAGGCAAGAGTATGGAGATCAAGGGATTCCACCAAATGCAATTCAAGGCTAGAGTGGTCATGTCAATGAAGTGGCCCTATTAACATATTTCTGCAACCACATAAAATATGAGATCAATTATTTCATTAGAAGGAGACTCTTCAATACACCATAATCATTATATTCCTTGCCTCAAGAAAACTTATAAATGAGTGTTGGGTTTGTTCAAATATAATCATGGGTGGTTGTAGATAAGTTTCCAGAAAACTGCATGTGCCAAGTTTCAAACTCGAAGGAAGGATTAGTGATCTTGTGATTCAAGCTAAGAGGTTGAAACTGAAGAGTATGATAAAAATGTGAAAGCATAAAGATGAAGACATTAAGCACAACATGCAAGCAAGAGGATGAAAAATTTGAATTAGCCATTCAGAAAATATTCAAACAAACTTATTCAAGACAATCATCAATCAAGATCAAATCCCTAACTCCCTCAAGATAGATAAAGAATTAACATTAGTCTCAAGCAGTAGAGGATTAGGCATTAGAATTCAAATTTTAGTAGGGGATCCCTTTCCTTTCATTTGTAAAAGCAAAAGTAAAGGGGGATTTGTTGTGGCCTCAACATCGCTGTAAATCAAGGTACCAGAACAACTTTAGCAACTGAATACTAGCTCGCAACAAAATACTGATTTCACTCAATTCGTGAATAAATAGAAATTGGGAATTAAAGAAAAAACGAGTCTTAACTATTCTTGGCTGCCATTAAATTGTTTAAGATTACTTGAACCTTTCCAGAGTGTCTTAATTGGTCCCATTTTCATCTTGATTTCCTCTTGCCTCTCATAAGGTTGAAGATAATCATACACATGTTTCACATCATTATCGTTAATGACAAGAGGAAATAAATTCCATGGGTTGCAAGGATGATGATTTTGAATCATATTTTTATTTATCTTATAAGCATGACCAAGATTGGTGATGGACATGTATCTTTAGGAGATGGATGGAATTAAATTTTTATGGTTCCATTTGTTTAAATTGATTGATTGTGATTGCAGGAACAAGACATCGTGTCTAGGGATCCAAATCTCACAACAATCAATGCCACTAAGTCTCATGTCGAAGGGAATATTGTGTGAATGAACATGGTGTTTATCTCTCAGAAGAAGGTTGTGATATTTGACTGAATGGACAAAACATGAATAATTGATGACTGAATTGGCATTTACCTGATTTTTATGATAGCCAATTTAGTTCAATTTTACATTATCTTAGTGTGTTTTTCTTAGGATTAGTTTGATTTTGGTCTTTATTTTTCTTTTTAGTCTAATTTCATTTTAATAAGTTAATCGTTTAGAGGAAGAGTTTTTCCCAAACTGTCAAATAACTAATCACAACATTCTATTTTATCATGTAGGTTGGGAAATGAATTTTGTAACCAACAACTCATGATTTTTTCTCTTGAAATGAAAGCAACTTAGGGAAGTGTTAACATAAACTTGTTTGCTCATATTCCTTTTCAACATTTTTAATTAATCAACCAATATTGTCATCAACTCAACAATTGATTAGGAATATCTTTTGTCTCATTCATGTATTCCCATGTTGGTTTTTGATCTAGGTGATATTTGGAGTCCTTTTCATGAATATTTTTTATGACCTCCATAACTGTAATGTCTCCTCTTTGCTTCATTAGATTGAATCATTTGAATCTATGGGATTTATAATATCTTTTATGGCAAAGAGAAATTGATGTTTTGGTGAGGAATATCAAATGAAATTTCTGAAATTCATTATTTTCAAGTGTACAAAAGACTTGTTCATGTCAAGAAATCTTGAGAGATTATGGGATTGTGGAATGTTTCATGTAATTGAATTTTTGGAAATATGTTTTGACTAAAATTATTCACTAACCCATTTTTCTAGGTTCCCAAAATATTTTTCTTGTCTCACTACATAACAATTGGATTAGAGGATTGTGTTGCGAATTTTTTCACTAGATTATCAATTCTCGTAATCTTGCTTGTTCTTCATTTTAGATCTTTACCAAGGGAATATTTCTATTGGGCTTGATGTTGAATGGTTAACATTTCTTGACTAATTATTTCCCTTGGCTTACTTTTCAAGCTTTCACTAAAAATGCTTTCGCTGATGATGCTCATGATATGTCCCATGCTGCTTGGAACATAAGCTTGGTTAGATATTAATTTTCTTGATCACTGCTCATCACAGTCTTGCTGATTTTCGATCCTTAAAATATGTTTGATGGGTCTTAGCTTAATGTGAAAAGTTTATTTAATAAATATTTTCCCCTAAATCTCAATTCTTGGAGCTGCAATAATGATACATTTGTGTATATCATTCATACTCTGCCGTTGTCCCATATTTATTACTTGTTGTTGGGTTCTCTTCTTATTTTCATTTTTTTTTTATGATTGACATTCTAGCTTTAGGATTCTTTTAGTTTAGTTCTCTTTTCATGAATTGGATTTGGTTTTAGTGCTTGATTTCTGCTTTTACATATTGCTTCCCTCCTTTAATTTGAATGCTCGTATGTTCCTTGAGTTGATTTGGCTTCTTAGTCAACCTTGAGGATTACTTTTAAAATTTGAGTGAGGGTCTGGTACAATTCTGGTCACATACTGAATAATTTTTTTTTACAAGTCATAAGATGCATGGGTTGCTCTATCTGAATGAACATTCATGAAGTTCTTAGTTGTAGGTATGGACTGATAGTTCTGGTGGAACACATGTGCTTATTGAGCATACCATGATAATCCATAAGTATAGGAAAGTGTTTATCTATTTTTTTCGTTGAGCTCCATCCACTTCATATTAATAAAATGGCCAATAGTATGATGGTTTTTGGGGAGACCCGTGGCTTAAATAAAAATGCATGACATCTACTCAACAAATCAAAGTAACTCTCGTATCACCCCACTTCCTTCACACCCTATTTTCATATGCATATTTATATATAAATCTAAAAGGGTGAGCATAGTTTGAAACACAAGGAAGTTGAAAGCACTATTAATAATGTGGAAAGTACAAGTAAACCCGTTGGGGCTATGGATGCTCGTTGGCAGCGGGGCTATGCTTGTATGGTATCGAGACAACTTTGTCAGGGTTATGGATGCTTGCTAGTAGCGAAGCAATGCCGGGAAAAGAGAGACGAGGATCACACTTATGTAGATGTTTGCTTGTTATAAAAGGTGAAAACCCATGGTTAAATCAAAGTCAATCTGAAGTGAGCATCCAGTAAAAGAATTTACACCACTAATTAGCTCTTTTAAAATGGTGTGTTAGATTACAAGTACTAGAAATATTGAGTTATAAATTTTAGAAATTTGGCATCATTATGGTACCCATGATTATTGGAAAATTGTGTGTAGTTTGTTGAACTTATCTTTAAAATTAAGATCTGAAGTAAAGGCCCTTGACTTCTACTGATAGAGATAACTAGTTCTTCCAGTGTGTCACTAGTTGTTGAGGCCATAACAACCCCCCTCTACTTTTTCTTTTACAAACGAAAGGAAAGGGGTCCCCTACTAAAATTTGAACTCTAATGCCTAACTCTCTACTGCTTGAGCCTAATGGTAATCATTTCTCTATATTGAGGGAGTTGGGGCTTTGATCTTGATTGATGATTATCTTGAATAAGTTTGTTTTTGAAGATTTTCTGAATGGATAATTCAAATTCTGCATCCTCTTACTTACATGTTGTGCTTAATGTATTCATCTTTATGCTTTCACATGTTGATCATACTCTCCAGTTTCAAACTCTTAGCTTGAATTGCAAGATCAATAATCCTTCCTTCGAGTTTGAAGCTTGGCACATGCAGTTTTCAAGACACTTATATACACCACCCATGATTATCTTTGAACAAACCCAACACTCATTTATAAGTTTGCTTGAAGGCGGGGAATATAATGTTTATGGTGCATTAGCAAGTTTCTTTCTAATCACATAAATGATATCATATTTTCTGTGGTTGCAGGAGCAGGTTCGCAGGGCGACTTCATTTACATGACCACTCCAGCCTTGAAATGCATGTTGGGGAATCCCTTCATATTCTTCCTCTTCCCTAGACCTCTGTCTATGCGAATCTTGTCTGTCGTTTGAAGCCAACAATCAACATTATGGACTAAGCCTTGTCTTGCCCCAACCTCAACTAGATTTGTTTCTATCATCATTGCATTGATGAGGCCAGAACCTTGATCCTTACCAGGATCCCCCTTATCGAGAAGCATATTTACCTTGGATTATAGTTTCCCCAATGTCTGAAGCTTGCAAGGCTATTAGATCCATCTTTCCCACAATCCTATCTTGAGATCTCATCATATTTACTCTATCAGGAATCCTTGTTTGGAGTGTTGAGTGTGCATTGTCCTAAGACTAGTCCGAATCTCGAAGGCCAAAATCCTATCGGTCTCCCTTCATTTGGATTGCCTCATAAGGTTGGCTGGGTGAAGTCCCTTGCAATTCTCCTCAGGTATGAAAGGCGCGAGATTCTTTAGACTAATCTCTATCAGGTTCTTCCTTCGGTTTGCCCTCTCTAGGAAAACATAGGCCCAAGGCCTATTAAGCTTCATGGGTGTAGGTCCTTGTGTCATCACCCAATGTTTTCTCACTATTTGTCCTAATTAGTTTCATTCATTATGGCCTGGCATCATAAGTTATTCCTTGATCTTATCGTATTCACTCTCTTCACAATCTTAGTAGGTTTTCCCTATGAGATGTTCAACTTGACTAGATTAGCACATGTCCTGTGTCCGTTTGGTGTTGATCTCCTTTTATCATATGAGTCAGCATTTGTGACATTGATTTGTCGCATGACATGTCATCATTTCCCCCTTGGTCACTGCCCATTTGTCGCATCCGAATCCGAGCATTCATGATTGCCATATGACCTAGCTACCCACCTTGACACTCAGTTACTTGAAATCTACATGTTATATCTTACTCCTATTTTTTTGGTTCCTAGGAGTGGAACCCTAATTGTTGTGGAACCATAACGAGCATGGAACCTTGAATCGTGTGTAACTTGGCCTTATTTTCCTAATTTTTATTTTTATTTTTATTTTTGAATTTATTTTGTATATTTATATTTTTATTGAATTATTTATTTTCATTTTTATTTTTTATATATTTTTATTTATTTTTGTATTTATTCATTTCCATTTGTATTTTACCCTTAGTTTTGAAAAACCACATGGTTTGATTGCACATGGTAATTTCCCATGTTTTTTAATTCCCCATAGTTTTCCCTAGAGTTACCCTAGATATTTATTTTTACATGGGGAAAATCAAGACGTAGATTAATTTAATTAATTTTTATTATTTTTCCATTTCATTTCTTTTTTATTTTTATTTTCCTATTTTCACTATGGTATGGCAAAAATTACAACACAAGCCCTAGGTCTTATGACTCCTCTAGGTTCTTATACAAATCAGGTAAGGGGGATAAAGCTATATCAACCACTTAGTATTGAATTCCCTTATGCATGTGGTACACTTATTTTCAGGTTGAAGATCGACGACCCAGATTCACCCGCAAGCAGATCAAGGGATGTTGAGCACCAATTTTCAAATGGATGTATCTTGAGCCACATGTGTTAGAATCGAGGCCATGATACCTTGTTGGAAATGTATTGAGACGAAGAATTCATTGGGACACGACTTCAGGACAAAACACTAATGAAAAACGCTAGAAAATATGAAAATAGAAGGTCACAAATTTTGGGGGAAATTGATTTTGCAAACTTCAAACGACCATATTCGGGGTTGCAGGAAATGAAAGTAGGCTCAGGATATCTCACCAAAAAGCTAATAGAGAATAGAACATGATGGCATAGAAAGTATTGACAAATTGAGGGGAGAATTTTTCAGAAAAAATAGAAAATTGAAGAGGCCTGAATTTAATCAGAAAATGGGTTGTGCAATGTTCAAACAATCATATCTAAAGCTACATGGGTTGAAATCAGACCTGCAAGAGGATAATGGAAGCATGCGATGGAGGAGAAGAAGATCAGATAGTCTTAATCACCAGGTTGTCACCAGAGACACTCAGAAACATTTCGAAGAACACAATAAGACAAGAACAAGCAGAGTTAATAATATTCTAAATGAATATCTTTTATGAACCGCCTTAGGGCGAGAATAACCATTTAGGAGTCTCTTCAACTTTTGTTTATAACACTCACATGTTCATTTACGAAAATGAAAAAGAAATTCAAAATGTAAAATGACAGAACAAAAATAAATGATATGGATAGTCACAAGAGCTGAGGAGTCTCTCTTGTCTTATAAAAGAGAACTCGTTGGATGTAATAGGGGACTTTTCCCCATTGTATAGAACAACAATACTCTTATTTATGAATATGCGAAGAGCCGAAGGCATTTTGAAGTCATAACAGTTTTCAAATGCTAGTGGGATTACTCTACACATTGTTTAAGTTTTTTGGGTGCTAATCATATGGACTATTTCTGTGCTTAGTATTTGGAATTCTTATGTTGCTGTGATTTCTAATGACTATAGGGATCATGATGTTACAGGTCTCCTCTGCAACTATTTGAGATGATATCTGAAATATTATTATTTTAACATATTCTTGGCTTCCATAAACTATTTCTGATATCAAAATATCACTTTAAACGGTGCTCATTTATTAGTTTTGCTATTGCAGGATAGGTTAGAAGTAGTTAGATTAGATTAGTTTTCTATCAGTTTGGAGTAGGTTTATAATTAATTAGAACTCCTTGGGGGAGAATCCACTGTCTTTCCCCTTTTTATTCTTTTAATTCTTAGTGGAATCCAGGCCCTCACACTGGTTGAAAACACTACACCAAACGAGCGTAGGTCTAATTGGGACCTTCCATCGAGCGTTTTCCCTTACCTGCTTGATAGGCCATTTGGACCCGTCAACAAGATGAAGGGCCTACTTTGAGGGGACAAGTGTCATGTTATTTAATATTTCGTAGTTAGTTTGTAGTACTATTTCATAGTTTAGCATTTTCTTGTTCAAAATTGATTACTACAGATTGATGGAATATAAATATTTGCTACTGACTATTCATGGTGTGTTGCTATAAAAAGTTATATGTAAATGTTTACTGCTGATATTTGTATTTATTCTTTTTGCTTTCAATGGTTTGTAGTTATGCTTTTTTAGTTTGGTTTTTTCATTCACCTTTATTTTTTGTATGTAGAATTGGATTTCTAGTTATTGTGTCAATAACTTGCTAGTATTTAGCTCTTAATTAGTTATTGAGACCTACATATACTTTGCACAAAACCTTGCAAGCGTACAAGCCCTGGGTTGACAATTAGATGTACTCGTGAGCTAGATGCAATGTTTAGAATTAATAAGGTATCTAGTAAACCTGTTAGTACTAGTCTCGACTAACTCTGTGGTATAAGGAAGGTCAAGAAGAAACATCCCAAACTTATCCCCCCTTCTTCTTGTACATGCTTATTAAAGAGAGCAAAAAAATTCCCCATGCAATGAAAAAATATAATTGGATATTGGGTACCAATCCACGACTTCAACAATGGATTTACATGCCCAAAATCAAGAAAAAAACTATGAAAAATTGGTGTTTCCTCGACAATGGCACCAAAAAGTGGAAACTTCCAGTACTGCCTAGTATTGATGAGCCCAATATTGACTAGAGCTTACTTTACCTTATCAACTCAGGAGCCTAAACTTTCAAAATGCCTACATTGTATGCACATTCACAAAGATTTTGATTACTAGTTTTATTAGGATTCTAAATAATGTCTTTTTTTTTGTTCTTTTATTGATTTAATCTATTATGTCCTATTTCTATCAATTCATGAAAATGTAGATGAATCACTCTACACCAAAATTCGAGCTTGCATATCATGATTTGTTACACTCACCCACAAGATTAACTAACCACTAGTTGATCTGAGCTATGTGAATGAATAATCTACAACAAAATCTAAGCTTGCATACATTGATTCATTCGACTGACCATAAAACTAACTAACCATGAAATAATCTACTCTCTAGAGATAGTTCAACCAAAAGTAACCAAAGGGTTACTAACCAATGGCTTCATAGAATCGTTCTAAATAAATTTCAGATGCCAAATTAGCCTAGGATTCCTTGAGCAATTCAATCGAGAGTAAATCAAGAGCCACTACTATGTGTCTTCCTAGAATCGAGTCAAAGAAATCAAGAGTGATTTAAATAAACCTAAATTTTTCTGACCATCATGTTGAAAGTAACCCATAGGCTACTACTTAGTGGCTTGTTGAATTTATTAATTAGATTCTATCTTGCATAAATAAGTAAATTATAGGAAATAAAATAAAAGGAAATCATCGAAGTATTGAAAGTAAATCACTACTGCTTGTACTATTCAAACAAAGAAACAAAATTTGCAAAAATCACAATGCTAAAAATAAGATATATAATAAATGTTGAAAATATTGAGACCGTCAACAAGTGCACACTGCAAGAGTGGGTCCTTACTTTGCATCTCACTCGATGATCCCATGAAAACTAACTCAACAGGGAAGGACACTCAACAAATACAATTTAAAAGATCAATTGTTCTATTAAATTTCCTTCGACAAACCCAAATAGTTCTCAAGTCTGTTTATTTATATAATTCATCAAAAAAAGTTCTTGGGTAGTTGCCACATATTTAAGAAAAATAGCTAACATTGCTAAAAAATGTTTTCCCATATTTTGGAGGCTTTTCTTTACAAATGGGAAGAGGAAAATGTGAAGATATTTCCTCCTCAAAAAGTGGGCATCAATCCAAAAGCTAAATGGTATTTGAATTGTGTCCTAAATTCATTGTCATGGATCCTAAAAGTGTGTTGGGCCCGTGATATGGTTAATTTAATGATGATGATTAGATCCTTTTTGGCCAATATTGTATGTATGTTTTCCTATTTTGAAGAAGTTTTGAAGGATTTTTCTATCAAATTGCCATAGCTTACACCAAGTACGTATGATTGATGTTTTATGATGGTTTCAAGTATAATTCAACATGTTTTAATGATTCCAAGAAGCTAATTCGCAATAGTGTGTCACAGGGAAAAATCACATGGCATTTTTCCATCCATCACTCCATCCGGTACTCCATCCGGTACTGCATCTGGTACTCCATCCAAGACTGCGTTCGACACTCCGTCCTACACTAAAACCATGGGCGAGTTGGCAGTTATCATATCGACGACCAGTGATGGGAAAATCAACGACATGGGTTTTGCTTGTGCTAGTGGCCTCCAACTACTGAGCTTCTGACAACTTGGATTGGGTTGTTATGCTGGACATTTATTGGCTCGCTTAGTTTCTAGAAGCCACCGGCGGTTAAGGCACATTAAGTATAATTTAGTGTTTTTAGAGGAGGTAGACCCTTGCAGTGGTCGATCTCTCAGCTTGTAACCTCTATAAATACCACAACAATGGTCAAACAAATAGCTAAGTATAGTTAAGCTCAGAATTGTGAAGCTAGCTCTATTTTTCCATTTCAAGACATTTTCTCTAAACTGTGTAAAGCTGTGTTTTTAATTTAAAATGATGAAATCGTGTTGCTTGAGCTTGTGATTCATTGTTGAGGAGTAACCATGACCTGCTGGGGGCCCCACTAGTGGTCTGGGTGAATATTCAGTCAATTAGCTTGTGAATTCACGTAGTGTAGTTGTCATTTCTTTTATTTCCTGTACATGAGTTTTTATTATTTTTACTTACTATATAATTGTTGTTCATAGTTTAATTGCTTCAGTTTCTTTTTGCAGGTTACTTATGAAGGATAGTGTTAATATGCCATGAATTTTTAATTAATAGGAAATAACTTGCAAGCTTAGATACTAACTGTGTTGTGTGATTAGATGCTAGTTTGAATTTCTGCAAAATAAAGTAGAACAAAGTATTGGGTTAAAACAGAGTAGAACATAATTAATAGTTTCTTTGGCAAGTTTCGATGGATGGATAATTGTTAGTTTTAGTTTTGATTTATAGTTTGCTTATTTAATTGTTACTTAGTTTGCTTATCTAGTTGTTATTTAGTTTGCTTATTTATTCTCTTGTTATATCCTGAAATAGAAATAGGGTTTGAGTTGTGTCTTTATGAGTATTTCCCTTTGCAATTTAATATGTTAAAATATGATTAGTTTAATTTACTTTATGCAATTTCCATTCTAGATCTAGGTTGCAATTTTAATTTTAAGTTTGATTATTGAGTTTAGTTTTTAGTTATGAATCTCTAGTAGTATGAATTTGCTTACATTAGTATAGAATGCAATTGAATTAAATAGAATAGTGTTTTCATGTTGTTGATGATTAATGCATGAATTGAAGAATCACATGGAATTTCAGGGTAGTTGATGTTTCTTCTATAATGGCTAAGTTCTCATTAGATTGTCTAATTAATACCTTTCACTTTGCTATAGAAGTCAATATTGAGTTTATCCCTCTTGAGTTATCATTAATTGTTAAATGCCATCGTGATATTATAAGACACCGAAGACATAACCATCAACACTATATTTGAAGATTTCTTGCTTTTGTAGATTAAAGAATAGTTTTCTTGCTTTTGTAAATGAGAAAATAGTTTTCTTGTTTTTTTTTTTTGTAAGTGAGTTGAGATTCTATATTACTGAGTAAAATATTGTACAAAAAAGGACCGAGGGGTGTCCCCTGATATGCCAAGAGGAAACCAGATCAGGGGTCCCCAAGCTATGCTATCTACCTTAGCAAAGGGATGGTTGGGCCGCCACTCGGGGAAACCGACCTAGTCTTCATAAGTTCGCTTGAAAAAGAAAAAAAAACTATACCTTCAAAAATACATAAAAACGAGAGCATATAACTTGAGTTGTTCCTATACTGATAAACAAAAAGAACTTGAGTTGATGCTGTGCTAGTCCAAGCAGATTGGGTGGCTTTCTTCTCCTTCCTTCCTTACCTCGTTTTCCTTTTTCTGCTCCACCGTGCGCGTCCTTCTGATGCTGGCTGGTGTTCTGCGTCAGTTTGCTGGAGTGATGTCCATGTGATGGACATAACGAAGGTAGAGTTGGAATTGACCAGCCAATCGATCTATTTTTTCGCCTTGGTTCCTCTGGTCCTCTGCTATGCCTCTTGCGTTGGCCTCCAAGTCACTGAGGCAGATCAATATTTATATGATTTACTTCTTTCGGCCTCGGTTTTCCACCTTGTTGGTCTCGTTCTTTTCTGTTCTCAGCTTGCATATTAAATTTTTTGTACACCAAGATTCCTCCACCATTTTTTGGTAGAGGGTTTTCCTGGGTTGTGTGGCCCCTGGGTCCCTTATCCCATTTGCTTCTTGGATGATTTTCGCCCAGGCTTTTCCCTGGCACTTGGTGTTGACTTCCCGTTCACATCTATCGATGACTGCTTTACCATTTGTATCTACCTGCTCGAGGAAGGTGCCTTTGGCCTCTCTGGTTGCCTGTTCCATCCTAGTGATCTTCCGGGTGCTTATTGGGAGTTCCTCCCCCTGGGGCCCCCTCTTACTCTGGGTGTTCTTCGTTCTTATCATCTTTGCTTGAAATCTGTGGCTTTTGTCGTGATTTCTTTCTCTGCTACTACTCTCCCCTTCCTGGTCTTTGGAATTGCTGCTAGTTGGTATGTCGCTATCCCTGATGCTTCTTCTTTTATAGATTTTCCCCATAAGTGATCTTCTCCAGGTAATCATTTGTCTCTGTAAAGGCGTATCTTTCGATCCTTTATCTTTGTTTCTGAGTGTGTGCAATTGGGAGCTCTGCCGTCGTTCTAGAGCCAATATTTTTCCTTGCACGCGGTTCTCCAATCATTTCCTCCCTCGAGACCCGGGCGTGGATGAGGTGTACCCATACCCGCTCTCAGGCTATCCCTTTGGTCTTCGTCCTTTGTCGGTTGCGGCTTACCCTTTCCGTTCTCCCACGGCCAACCCCCTGTACTTCCTTCTATTGACAGGACCTTGGTATCGTACCCCTTCTTGTGGTGTGACTGTGATCTGCATTGTAACTCGTGTTTAAAAGGTGGACTAATGGATTCATCCTGGACCCTAATTCTGTGTCTCCATCCTCAATGTGGTCGTTCGTACTTCAGCTGCCGTCATAGTCCTTTTCCACTAGTTGGGTACAGTCTGTCCAAAACTGGCCACTTGGGATGTTAATCCATGTGGCATTCAATTCCGATCCTTCCTTGTTGACCCCTTCATTAGCAATTCTATTTGCGAGTCCATTTGCTGACTTGCGGACCCAACACAACTCCACTGTGATCCCTGTCTGCAAATGCTCCTGAATCTTCTACATATAGTACACCAAGCGTCAGTGCCTTTGTATTTTTCCCACTTTGGTGTCGTTTTGGAGTTTCCTTACTGTGTTGATGACTAGCATGGAGTCACCTTCCACTATTACATTTTCCATTCCTTCCCTGTGTAGTATCTCCAGTGCTCCAAATTCTGCAGCGTTGTTTGTTGAGTTCCCCAAACTTCCTGTGTATAGTTGGATAATTCTTCCTTGACTGTCCCTGATTACTCCCCCCATACCGGTCCGTCCTGGGTTACCCTTCTATGCCCCGTCAAAATTTAGCTTGAGGGAGCCCTCTGGTGGCGGTTTCCATTTGTGCTCGCCTAGACTTAGTTGCGACACCCTTCTCACCTGATTGGGGCTGTGTATTCCTTTCACTTGGAAAGCCTCTAGAATTTTGAGATCCCGATCAGTGAGTTGCGCTCATCCTATTCGGAGGTTGTGGCTCTGTACCGTTTCCCTTTTCTTGGCTATTATTGTCTCCTTGATATTTCCAACCGTCCAGCTTTGGTTCCTGAAGATGCGCTAGTTTGGTTCCTTCCAAATTGCCCAAATGATCATGCTGGGGGTGAGGGTCCAGCAAAGATTCACCTCTTCGTTGTGATTGTAGTTTTCCTTCCAGGTGCTTATAGTTGCAGAAATATTTGCTCTAATCTTATTCGACTGACGGAAAATGCCTGCCGCCCAGTCCCATAATTCTGCTGTGTAGGGACATTCATCCAAGAGATGGTTCGTTGTTTCCTCCTTTTCTTCACATAGGTGGCATCTTGAAGGGCCTATGAAACCTCTCCTCTTTAGGGTCTCCCAAGTTAGGATTCTGTTGTGTAGTATTAGCCAATGGAATATTTTTATTTTTGGTCATTGGGGGCTATTCCAGAGCTTGTCTCAATGATACGTCGCAAATTCTTGGTCCTGGTTTGTTATGTAGTGGTGTACTTCTTTAAGATTGAATTCCCCATCTGCTTTGTGACCCCATCTCAGCTGGTCATTTCCATCCGTAACTGTAATTTTCCTTCTCCCCAATTCCTCCTCCACTTCTTTAACTACTGTTGCGGTCTGGTCTCTAGTCTATGGGGTGAGAGTGTTCCAGATTCTCCATTTGTTGCGCTCTGCTTCTTATTTCCAGTAATGGTAAACTCGGGTTTTGCCTTGCGCCATCATCTCCTGTTGGAGTTCCTCCTGACCCAGTTGTTCCATTTTGGGTTCCTTTCGCCAGGCATCCTCCCAGAATCTGGCGGTTCTGCCATTCCTTATTTCCCAAAAGCTGTGTGTCTGGATCCAGGTCCTGTTGCGCCAGGCTAAGTTCCAGATGGTTGAACCCTCCTTGGTGCCTTTGAAGCAGATTTTGTCCTGGTTACTAATATCCAAGGCGTACTTTACCTTCCACAGGTTAACCCATGGTGTGGTCATTTCCTTGACCCATCTCCACCAAAGCTTCGCCCCATAGGTGTCGTTGGTTACTTGCAGGTCGTGTAGCCCAAGGCCTCCCTTGCTCTTTGTCTTACACACCTTCTCCCAAGCCACTAGTGCCCATGTTTTCCTTGTTCCCGCTCTGCGCCATAGGAATTCCCTTTGTATGGTTATTATTTTTTGTAGAATTCCCTTGGGGGATGGGAAAACTGACATCATAAAAGTTGGGATAGCTTGTAGAACCGACTTGGTTAGGATAAGTCTTCTTGCCAGGTTGAGGGATCTGAAAGTCCAATTGTTTACCCGTTCTTGAAGCTTGTTGACTATTCCTGCCCACGTTGACATCTTGTAGGCTTTGTCTGTCAGGGGAATGCCTAAGTACTTGGTTAGGAGGGTTTTTCATTCAAAGCCCAAGATGTTGGCTAAATTTCTTTGTATAGCTGGGTTGGTGTTAAAGAAGAAGATCATTGATTTGGACTGGTTTGTCTCATCCCTCGAGGCTTCCCCAAACTCATCTAAGATTCATTTGTAGGCTTTCACTTCCTTGACTATGGGCATGCCATGAAGTAAGGTATCATCCACGAACTATTGGTGTGTGGAAGTTGGACAATTCTCATAAGGTTTGATACCTTTTATTTCCCCTGTTGCGGTTGCACTTTTTATGCTTCGACTGAGTCCTTCCATCATTAAGATGAATAATAAGGGGGAAAACGGGTCTCCCTGTCTGATGCCTCTCGTGGGCCAGTATGGTTTGGCAGGGGGTCCGATTACTAGTAGAGAGAATCTTGTTGTGGATGCTAGGTTGGTTATCCATCGGATCCAGTGCTGGGTGAAGCCGAAGGCTTCCAATGTTCTGACCATATAGTGCCAGTTGATTTTGTCGTAAGATTTTGCTAAGTCCAATTGTATTATCATTCCCCCTCTTTTATGAAGCTTCAAGGTGTGGATCAGTTCATGGGCTTGGATAATATTGTCCATTATTTGCCTTCCTCCTATGACCCGCTTGCTCTTGCGACACCAGTGTGGGTAGTAGTGGTTTCAATCTGTTGGCTATAACCTTGGAAATTATCTTATACACCACATTGTACAATGCTATTGGTCTGTAACGATCGAGAGTTTTGGCTTCATTTTCTTTGGGGATGAGTGTTATCAAAGTAGCATTTAGTGCTTTCAGGATGGAGGCTGACCTTCTAGAGTCTTCCACTACCTTGTAGACATCCTATTTGATGACTTCCCAACAATCTTTGAAGAACTCTGCTGTGAACCCATCTGGGCCTGGGGCTTTTCCATTGGGCATTTCCTGGAGTGCTTGGTCTATTTGGGCTTGATCAAGTTTTTTGTTTTGTTCTTTTGTTACTAGGCGAGGGATATACCTTTTGTATGGCCTCTGTTCTATCTTGGTTAGGTTCCTGGCCGATCCCGTGGAAGTGGTTTACCAGAGTTGTTTTGATGTCCTTATGGGACTCTCTTTCTATTCCATTCGGGTTCCTTATCTTCAAGATTTTGTTATGGGCTCTTCTGGCCATGGTTGTTCTGTGAAAGAACTTGGTGTTCCTTTCCCCTTCCTTTAGCCATCTGATCCAGGACTTTTGTCGCCAGAGAGTTTCTTCATGCTGGCACTTTTCTTCCCATTCCTGGGTCATCTGGATCTCCTCCTTTTTCCATTTCTCATTGTAGCCCTCCATAATGCAGGTTTCCTGGAGTTTTTTTATTTTTTCTTCTATGTTTTTCTTCACTTGGTTTATATTCCAAAGGTGTCCTTGTTCCACTCCTTGAGCCTATATTTGATATATTTTAGTTTCTTGTAGAGTTTGAACATCCTTGTAACTTGCTCTGGTTTCTCTTCACTCCACCACTATTTGATATTTTCCTTGAAAGTTGGGTGTTCCATCCAAAATTTCTCGAATCTGAAGGGTCTATTCTTTGGTGTGGTCTGGAAGCCTACTTCTATTTGCACTGGCCAATGATCAGATCCCCCCCATGGAAGGATGTTGCAGTCTAAGGTTAGCCCCTGCATAATAACTGACTCTGACACTAGGAATCTGTTGAGTCTTGTTGCTACCTAATGTTGGCTCATTCGCTTATTATTCCAGGTGAATTGGCCATTTTTGGTTTTCATATCTACCATTTCCGCTGTGTCTATGAATTTTGAGAATTCCTTCGCATATCTATCCAATCTTATTGTCCCTCCTTTCTTCTCCGCAAGTGACGTGATGATGTTGACATCCCCATCTAGGATCCAATGGAGGTTGTTGGCTCAATTTTTGAGGTCTTCTAGATCGCTTAACATTCCTCTCCTATCCTCTGGCAGCTGGGGTCCATACACATTAGTGCATAAAATCTCCTCTGTGTTCCCAATGATTTGCATGTGGACCGTAATGGTATGCCTTTTCGCTTCAGCTGCTATTAGGCTTAGTACTTGTGGGTTCCACAGGGTGAGGATGCCTCCTGCAGTTTGGTGGCCTATAATGGCCACCATATTGTACTTGCACCATTGTTGTTGACTGATTGTTTCCATTCTTTCTGTATTGCACTTGGTCTCTTAGATAAAACAAAGATCTGGTTGTTCCTATTTTAGTCTACTCCTAAGGATTCATTGTTTTCTTGGGTTGTTTAGGCCTCTTATATTCCATGTTATAACCTTCATTTAAACATGCGGGGGGATTTAGGGAAGAGTTTTTTGATCTTACCCGAGTTTATCAGTAGTGCTCCAACCTCCTACAGGGCTACATTGTTGGATTTCTTGCCTTTTTTCCTCTGCGTCTGTTTGGGTGAGAGTTGTTGTTGTACCTCACCGGCTTTGAATCCTAGGTGTCCAATCTCCTCGTGTGCTCGCTTTTGGCCTCTAGCTTTGTCTTCCTCCCTTAGGAGGAACAGGTACTGGATGCGGTCTAGTTGCTCTGTTGGTACATTGTCCACTCCCTGTCTTTTCCATTGCTCCAGTATGTTCGTGAGGTCTATCCCTTCCCTTTCCACCAGGTCTCTGAGTTTCGAATATTCTATACCTATTTCCCTCGGTGTCATTTCCACCTCTCCCTCTGTGTTTTGCATGGGGGTGCTGTCATCTCTAATTTCTCCTTCCATCAGAGTTGCGTATCTTTCTTGTTCCTTCTGATTGTTAGGTCAGTCGGTGGGCTCATTAGGTGTTTGTTCTCGGAGTTCCTAAGTTGTTGTTGTATCCTTCTTGGCCTCTGCCCCTTGATTGGTTTTATCCCTTCCTTCCAGGCTCAACCAGACTTCTGGGTTATTTATTGCCTATGCTTTGCTCTGCCTTTTGTTGGTTCTACTTCTGGGGTTTGGTTTAACAAATCCATCCTCATCCTGCTGTGGTTTGGAATTTTCCATTTCCTGCTTTTTATTAAGAGGGAATTCCCTGTTCAGGTGGCCATGTTCATGGAATATTCTACATCGAAAGGGGATTTGTTCATAATCGATGTTTTGGATCCATTCCTCATCCTTGAATTCGAGGCATATCGCTTCCAGGAGTGCTCTTGACACATCCATCTCTATGCATATTCTTGCGTAGGATGTGTATGTCCCTTTCAAGGTTGCTTCTGCAGTATTTATATATTTCCCCAGTTTATTCCCTATCGCTTCGAAAGTGGAGGGTAACCAATAGTCTAAGGGTAGGGAGTAGAGTCTCAACCAAACTAATACCTTTTTGAAGGTCTCTTTTTCTGGGGATAAATTCTCCTTCCATGGCTGCATGTACGGTCCTGCTGATGCATGGAAGTATGGCCCGCCTTCAAATACTCTGTCTCGATCCTCCAGGTTTATGAATACCATTGTGAGGAAACCTTTTGAGCCCAGATGGAGCTCCACTTCCCCATTTGGCTTCTAGTGATATTTGATCTAGTTGCACAATGCTTTTTCTGTGGGCCATAATCCCATAAATTTGCAGATTAGTGCACGCACCTTCATCAAATCTCTGTAGATTTGCGTCTGCGGATCCTCCAATACCACCTTGGGTATTAGTGTTGCTTTGAGTTTGCATGAGTTATGCCCTTTGGTCTGGTTGGTCTTCGTTGTGTCTTGTGTCTTGTTCTAAGTTTCTCTTGCTTCCTCTTCCTTGCATTCACTTTTCCCCTTGTTTCTTTCCTGACCTATTCCAGGGTCTGATCCTGAGTTGCCTGCCACTGGGGCCTTGAATATTATGCCCCTTGGACCTTTCCCTCTATCTACCACTATCTGTTTGTATGAGGGGGTCCCCTTACCCCCTCCTCTGGTGATCATGTTGCCCTCTGCAATGGCCGCAACTGTCCAAACCCTAGCTTGCAGTTGCTCCGAGAAAAGTGGTTTTCTCTCTTCTTTTCAAAACAATTTTCTTTTTATTTAAAGAGTAGTTGCTAATTAACTTTTATTGTCATGATTCTTTCAATTCAATAGGTTAAGATTTCCTTTCGTAGATTAGAAGTAATTAGGAAGTTTATCTTAAGAATAGAGTTCACTTGCTTAATAGTTTGATTAGTTTACTGTTAAGTAGGTTTCATTTGAGTTTATTTGCTGCATAAGTTTTAATAGGGTAGTTGCTTGCTTGTTTACTTGCTTTAATAGGGTAATTGCTTGCTTGTTTATTTGCTTACTTGTTGTTGTGTTTTTTTTTTTGTTTGTTAGTTTGTCCGTGACATGTGGGACTAACCTGTGGTTAAAAAAACGTGACTCAGGGGCATCTAAGCCGTCAAAATCACCTGGGGATCACACCTGGCCTGAGCCACACCAACCCTTAACATGGCTGGATTTTTTGTCCCCGTAGGTTTCGAACCGACGACTTTAACATCAGAGAGCGCCTTAATAACAAACTCCATCAACAACTGTCCTACACCTCGGGGACCTTACTTGTTGTTGTTAATTGAATTTGAATAGATTAATTAGATTAGTTTGCTGTTGATTTGCTCATTAGATAGATTAAATAGATAGTTTTCTTTTTCTTATTGTTGTGATTAAGTTAACTTGGATTAAGTAGGGTTTTAATTTTCTTTCTTAGAACAATCCATCGATCCATTGTTCAAAAGTTACTTAGGGTAGATAGTTTAAGTTTCTTGATAGGATTTGATCAATAATAGTCTTTGCTTGAATAGATTAGCCTTTAGATAGCCCATTTCTTTAATTAGACTATACTACCTCTAGCATTTCTTCCTTGGCACATATAGTGCTACAACTCTAAGTTTACTTACCCTGGGTTGACAATTTAATTGAGGGTTTTTAGTGCATATAGAACACCCATCAAAATGCGTGTTGCTATGATATCAAAGAAACATTTGTGCAAAATACTAAAATATTGGATGCATACAAAATGGATAAGCTTTGAGTCATTCCCAATGCACCACATGGCTCATTATCAAGGTGACAAACTTTCTAGCATTTGAATAGGATTATGTGGCAACTCATCCATATGCTAATGAGAAACTCTTCATCATACCACCGAATGACAAAAACAATCATAACTCCTCTAAATGTCAACGCGTCCCAACAAAATGAGGAGTGGAATAATCCTCTAACCTAAAACAAAAAATGCTAACAATTCCAAACGTGTAATTTGATGCATTATGTTCTCATCTTAAGCAAAAATCCATCTATTAAACATGTAATTCCAAGTATGAATGTGTAATGTCCCAAAACTCATATAATGTACGAATTTGGTCGGATTGGTCTTATGAAGGATCATCTGAGGCTCTGTGGCTCGCACCTGTGTTCATATGAAATCCGTTTCACGGCCTCAGGCCTAGGCCCAACTAGCCCTTTCTCTCTAGCATCCGTAGGGTTACTCCTACCCACAGTGTTAGTCAGCCGGAGTAAATTTATTTTGCGTGGGTCATAGCAGTGATTCGAAAGGATATGTTCTTGAGATAAGAGTAGATCTAATGGCTACTTACGAAGAGGAAGTTCACTACTTGCTAGATCTGGGTGAGTTGTTACCCTGGATGGGGAAAACCGATAACCCCATTTATAATTTGGCACAGATGAAGGAAGTGAAACCATCTGAAGCACGCGGTGATTTTTCTCTCAACTATCAGGAGTCACAGGTGTTTTCTCAGGGTCATCGCCGAGAACACTTTCATGGTTGGGAGGGGAGATTAGGACATGCGAGGTAGCGACGTCCAGGGGTATCACAAGCATTGGACAAGTTCCTCTCTCTTCTCCAAGCTGCATTCCTATCCATCTGGTCCCCAAGGGTGCGTTCTCTCCTTTTCACAATGGTTGTTTCGCACTGTCGTCCTCGACAAACCTCTCCTAGTTTTTTCTCGATCCTACGATGACTTCAACTTCATGCTTTAATCAGGGGGGAGCTGGTGGGTTTATCCAAATACTTGTCGAAAATGGTCTTCGAGGGTTTGAACTTAGGGTTTGCGAACTGGCAGAATCTAGATCAAGGCCCATCATTAGACTTTCTCTACCCTTATTCAGATCAAGATTTCTTCCCAGATCAGGTGTCAAGGGTGCCGGTGGAAGGGTTTATTGCCTTCAATCTACATCCCTCAAACATTAATGAGTGGGCTTCAGTTTTCAGTGGGGAACATGCAGGTAATGCACATTTAACACTAGATCAAGGTTTGGCGGGTGCTCCTGGGAATATGCGAAGGAATAAGAGCAAGTGCATCGGTGCCTCAAAGCCAGACCCTAATTTTATTCTCAGAGAATACCTAAATATGTCCGGGGCGACGACGATGGCTGATAAAACCATAGTTGGAAAAACATATGGTCATCATTTCAACAAGAAGAATTTGAAGCTCTAGGCTTAGACAAACTAGGGTGCAACTTACAACCCAATGCCCATGATTAGTCGACTCTCCAGGGGTTGGTTCATGATTATTTTCTCGGAGCCCTCTCAAGTGGGGGTCGTTCTTTAGAAATGTTGGTCTATTGATTCCTCTCTGGTTCTTTTGAAGTTATGGAACCCGACTTTTGATGCATCATGTGAGTGCCTAGATTCCATCCCAATCTGGGTGCATTTTTCGGGTCTCCCTCCTCACCTTTGAATTGAAAAATGCTTCCAAGCTATTGGGAATTTTTTTGGGGAGTTTATGGCCACTGATATGGGATTCTTTGAATCAGGGGAGATGTCGGTGGCAAGGATTCTGGTCTCATTGAATATCTAGGAAGGGCTACATGAATTCCTTAATTTAACTGACTTGGGAAGGACCAGGTTCCAAATTCTAGACTATGAAGGGGTACCTTTTCGATATAGGAGATGCCATGAATATGGGCATGTTTTTATAGACTATCGAAATTCCTCTTGGGGGCACTATAACAGTTGACCCACTTTTATGAACATGCCTGATCAGGGGAGTCATAAGGATGTTAGTACCAACTCTCCCTCCTCGGTGTTGGCTTCGATGGGTACCCCAACATGTGATCCGGTTGAGCCCACAAACATAATGGATGATGAGCCGACTGTTCCGGAGGGGGATGATTTGGCTTTGGTCCTAGCCTTAGGGGATGTCATGAGCAAAATTTTTAGCATGGAGGTAGCTTCTCAACAATTGATCAACAATTTATTGGGTATGCACCTCTCTATTTCCCGTCCAGTTAATGGATTGATTACATATTTTAATTTTTTTAGGGTGGACTGCATCCACCCTCTTCAGGGTCTCGCTTTCCCAAATATTGTTGCACTACAACCTTTCTCCAATTCGTCACTTACCCCTTTTCCCTCAATACCCGACTGCACTCTCCGCCTAGTCTTGTCTCTTGGATCCCCAGTTTTCTGGAAATCAGAGGAATGCTCCTCTGATGGCTCTAAGGACTCGACTATACATTTCCAACTCCATAATAGATAGATTTCCATTCCCATAGAAGATAATAGAGGCCTAGTCCCTAATCCAGAGAATCTGAAGACTAAAAAGGGTCGCGAAAGAAATTCACAAATTTTTAAGGCACAATTTCGTGCTTTGGTTGATATTGATTCTGGCCGACAAAGGTCAGTTCTAGGGGCACTTAGAGTAGCAAAATCCCCCACAGGGGTTCCCCGATGAAACTCCTCACCTATAATTGTAGGGGTTTGGCAAGCCCCCAAAATAAATCTGCCCTGAAGCAGCTGGTCACTTTACACTAGCCCGATGTAGTACTCTTTCAAGAAACCTTAGTAGACGAATCGTCAGCCACCAAGATACTAACTAATATTCTCTCGAGTTGGACTTTTTTGGGGATGTATGCATGGGGTAGGTTGGGTGGTCTTGTGTTTAGCATAATATCTAGGAGTATTAAGCTTCTGAACTCATGGGACTTGGAATATTTCTTGGGGGGGGGGGAGACTTTCTGATGGAAGGAGTTGGATTGGAGGTCAAAATAATCAATGTATATGGACCTCATTCAGACCGGATAAACTTTTGGGAATATCTGCTGGGTAAATATCTATTGAAGGCTGACAGTTTAATTATTGGAGGTGATTTCAATTTATCACTGGGGGAAGCTGAAAGTTGGGGCCCCTCAGCCCACCCTGACAATCAAGCAACTTTCTTCAACAACCTTTTATCTTACAAAGGACTTATTGACATAGATCCCATAAAGATACTACCCACCTGGAGGAATATGAGGGTAGAAGAGGCTCGTGTTGCCAAGAGGTTAGACCGCTTATTGATTTCAAAAACCTTGGCGATACTTCCATTTCAATTTTGACAATGGATTGGGAGTGGAGGTGAATCAAACAACTCCCTAGTATGGTTTGAATTTGAAGGTGGTCCCCAAAATCTTGCCTCACCTTTTAAATTCAACTCTTCCTAGTTAATGGATGAGGGTTTTCAGAAGATGGTCAAATCTAACTGGAAAGGATTAATGGATTCTAAGGGTATCCCAGTTGTGGTCTAATTCGCGGAAAATCTTAGAAGAATAAAAAAGTTGGCCATCCCGTGGGAAAATTCAAAATGGAGAGAAGATGAGCAGGAACTCCAAAGTATAGAGGTACATTTGGTGTAGACAATTGTTGGCAGATCAAGAAACAACATGGAGGCTAAAAAGCAGAGCAATTTGGCTTGAGAACGAAGATGAGAATAATTTTTTTTTTCAAGCATATGCAAAGGGGTAGAAAGTGGCCAACACAATATGGAGTTTAAAGGATCAGGAGGGAAGATCAGTCACTTCTTTCAAAGGGATCGTGACCATGGGAATAAACCACTTCCAGTCCTTATTCAAAGTGGACATGCGTGTGAACATAGCTGACATTGTAAAATTGGTATTATACTTTCCTAGCTTTGTGGATGAAGAAGGGAACCGATAAATCTATGCAGAAGTCACTGAGGCAAAATTGAAAGAAACTCTGAATAACTTTCAGAAGGATAAAATTCCAGGCCCAGACGATCGGACAATTGAATTCTACAGGGTTTTTTTTGACCTTATTGGAGGAGATCTACTAAAATTCATTGAGGAATCTAGAACCAATGGAAGAATTCACAGTCCTTTCAACTTCACTTTTATTGATTTAATTCCTAAGGTGGATAACCCTCATTCCTTTGATGACTTCAGGCCAATTTCACTCTACAATTGTATTTACAAAATTATTTCCAAGATCATAGCTCAACGGTTGAAGCCAATACTATCAGAAGCCATATCTAAAGAACGATTTGGGTTTTTGGAAGGGCGACAGATTCACGAGGCAATTGGGGTAGCCCAAGAAGGCCCGCATAGCCTGAAGACAACAAGAGCAACGCAGTCTATTCTAAATATTGATCTATCAAAATCTTGTGATAGGGTGGATTGGTCATACATTCAGTTCTTACTTACTCATCTCGGTTTTGAGGTTCCCTTCATTAAATGGGTGATGGCCTATACAACTTCGGTATCTTTTGCAGTCTTTATCAATGGGTCTGCATCCCCCTTCTTCATCTCATAAAGGGGTCTTTGTCAAGGATTCCCTATGTCCCCACTCCTTTTCCTGTTGGTAGCTAAGGGCCCGAGTAAGGCCATGGAAAATGAAGTCAGATTAGGGGATTTTGAAAGAATTTAGGTCGCCTCTGGAATGAGGATCACTCATCTACTATTTGTGGACGATGTTCTCATCTTCTGCAGTGGTAGGGTTGGGGATGCAGTAATCCTAGCATAAATTCTTTCTCTCTTCAACTCGTCTACATGGATGCAAATAAATGTTCAAAAATCCACCCTCACTATTTCAGAGATGGAAAGAGAGGAAGTGGCCACCTACATGATATTTTTTCCATACTCTATACAGGATATCTCAGAAGGCTTAAAATACCCGGGGTTTTAGCTGAAGCTGAACAACTATTGAAAACAAGATTGGAAATGGCTACTGAAAAAATTGGAGAAAAGTTTAAATGGTTGGAGCTTTAGGTGGCTATCTAGAGTAAGCAGACTCACATTAACCAAATCCGTTCTGGAAGCCATTCCAATATACTAGATATCAATGGCCTAGATTCCAAAGAGTGTGCTGGAAATGATAAGGATGACTTGTTCTCGGTTTGTTTGGTCTGGATCAGGGGAAAAATTCACTCAACCCTGGGCCAAATGGAAACGCATTGCACAACCAAAATATTTCGGAGGTTGGGGACTCAAAAATATTTTTCTATTCTCCAAGGCCTTGGCGGAAAATGCATGCTGACGTCTTATAACAATCACCAATCTGTGGACACCGATGGTCGCACAAAAATACATCTTCCCATACTCAATGGAAGATTGGATTCGTTCACAAAAAAAGACAACCCGTCAATGCTCGATAATTTGGAAATCCATGATATCTTCCTTTCTAGTGGTAGGGGAGGGCCTAGCTTGGAGGGTAGGTAAAGGAAATCACATCCGCGTAGGTGCAGATCTCTGGCCAGGTAGTGGGATCTCTCACATTTTACGAGATGATCTAATTATTTAGCTACAAAGACATGACATCTCCTTTCTCTCCAACCTTGTTGATCCCCCCTCAACCACACTCTGGAACCAAGGTTGGAGAAGTGCTACATCTTTGGGATTAAATGATAATTATGTTGTTTTATTGGAAAATTATATTTCAACTCTCCGAAGAGGAGATATCAGGCTATCAGACATGGAATATGAATTTCTTTGGAAAAAAGATCCTCTTGGTTCCTACACTCCAAAATTTGGCTACATAACTTTGAATATTGAACTTTTTCAGCAAAATCCCAGTTGGTGGTGGCAGGGATTATGGAAGCTAAAATGCCCCCCAAAAGCCAAAATATTCTTGTGGGCGGCTCTAAATGAAAAAAATCCCAACTTGGGACAATTTGAGTAAGCGTCAGATAGAAGGATGGGGTAGATTCCCACTTTGTCAAAATAGTAATGAATCCACTTTATATATTCTCATATCCTGTCCCTTCTCTAAGAAAGTATGGACCGAAACTTCCATAAGTCTTAGGCAGAGATGCATTTGGGATGGAAACTCATTGGAAATAGCATGGAAGGCCTGGATTAGAGATCCAAGTCACAAGAAAATAAAAGCACTTCCTCTCTTAATTAGATGGGGCATATGGCTGGCCAGGAATGCAATAATTTTCAAAGAAAAAGCCTCTATTCCAAAGGCAATTCTAGCCCAAAGTTTATCCATATTATCTCACTTCCCACAGACAAAAGAAGATTTGACATTACAGCTAAGGCAGCCAGAGGTCATTGACACCTCAAAACCACGGGCATTCTTTGATGGAGCTTCTTAGAATGCCACATGCGCGTGCGCGCGCGCGGGGGGGGGGGGCGGCGAGTAGTTCTACACCTAACAGAAAACCATTATTTCCATATAAAAATGGGGTTGGTTCGAGGTACAAAAAACTATGTTGAACTTTTGGCGTTGAAACTGTTACTTATTTTTTCCACAGAAAAATATATTCTTCATTTCAAATCTTTGATGATTTTATAAATGTCATCAATTGGGAAAGGTAACATCAAATTTTCCACAACATATTTCTTATACCTATTATAGAGGATATTTTCCGATTTTTGGACGCATTTGATTCGTTGGTTATTTCCCATGTATACAGGGACATGGACATGGTAGCAGATTCTTTGTCCAAAGAAGGTTTGCAACTCACTTTGGGACGATGGCACTTCATAAAGCATAAATGGGAGGACACTAATGCATTTTATCATCGACCGTTTATAGAAGACCATAGACAATCTCAGACTTAAAGATTTGTATATTTCTCATTCCATGATTGGCACTTAATGGGCACTTTTTGTATGGATTACTTTGTTTTTCATCAGTTTGTGGTCTTCCAAGTTCCTAGTTCCAAGATATCATCACACAACAGATATTAGCTCTAGAAAGAAGTCTGAAATCTCTCTTCAACACCGCATCTATAAGACAACTGATAACAATTTTTATCGACACCCTTTATGAACGCATCAAATTTTTTTGTGGTTTTTGTAGCATTGTATTTACCATTGATATATCTGACTATAACTCTACATATTATATTCCACCTTGTTCTGGGTGAGGAACTTTTTAAACTTAATGTCATGCAAAGCATATCTCTGCTCATGATATACAGGTTTTATAGTGGTCACTTTTTTTGGTTACGGGCCGAGAGACGTTTTAATCATGCCAAAATACACACAGTTGGTGTGATGTGCTCATTGAAGCACCTACAAAATGTAATTTTGTCTCTTCAAAGAAATAAAATTACTCTTTTTTTCCAAGGAAACAAATGACAAATTTGGTCAAAATGGCATAACAAAAGGGTTTAAATGATCAAGCTTAGGGAAGAATGACAACAAAATAGATGAGAAAAATAGGGTAATTACCAAGCTCATCAATTTTACCATTTTAAATGGATCATCGTTGAGATAATTAGGAATTTAAAAAATCCTCCCCTAAATTTGACACCATTAATTGAATTTGAATATTCATAATACCACCCAAGTAAGATTTCTACTTTGATTTTCTATTTTTGTTCATAGAATTCGAATAATCACACCACCACTCGATTGAGCTTCTTATCTATATTAAAATGCTTAAACCCAAACATTTTGTACATATAATCTTATCAAAACCTTAAAAACAACTTAACAACAATGTTATAACTTTCAAATCTAATCATTGTATACCTTGTCTAGATAAATATGTCCAAAAACTCAATAAACTTACCTAGATCCATCACTCAGTAGAAAAAAAATTAATTATTAAAATAAATTGATGCCATCTTACACCAACAATTTAACATCATCTTAAAAATACAAAACAAAATACTTTATGATTATGAATAATTTTGTATTTTTTTTACAATTTTTTTTTCTTAATATTATATTCAGATATCTCAAATATTAATACTTTTTCTTATATCTAATATTATTTAGTATGTATGCAATTATATTATATTTTAAAGATTAATAAAAAAAACAACTAATTATAAGAGTTGCGATGAATTACATGTATATAACATAAACTAAAACAATGTTCACCACCAAATGCTTCCCTCTTAGTGAAAAGATTGAAGTAATGATGCAATCATACTCTTAAATAATGTGACATGAGCAACCAATTTTATGACACAAAATCACTTACTTTCGTCTTTGCATTTTTTCTCTTCAAAATAGGTATTTTAAACTATGAAGATGCTCCAAAATTCATGAAGAAGTGGTGACCATTATCCTTTTCAAAATCAAGTTGAGATCCTACCTTTATATTAGGTTTGATCCTACCATTGACGCTCACCCTCCAAAGTGCCTTCTCACATTTTGAGATATTGGTGTAGGTACACTTTTGTTTTATTGCTTTGATAGCACAGTCCACACACCCTTAAGATTTACATGCTTAGAGGATTTCAAATTGACAAAAATACTTTCCACATACATTAAGACACATTCAATTAACTAGCAACAGAGTTACAAAGACTTTCATACTCTAAACAGATACCAAGAGAGTTATAAAGACTTTCATACTCTAAAAAAATACCATAACAATGTGGAAATATTTTCACAAACACTAAAATGTCTTCATACAACTCAAAAATGATATTGCACTAGTTTTATCCATGAGCATTCTAGGTAAAGCATGTGGCCGGATGTGTTGATGAAAAAGAGATTCCAATAACAATTTTGAAATCTAACTTCATATAAGTTAATGTAAATTGAAGTAGTCTCAAATTGATGCAGAACAATCATCCTCAACAAAACTCAATTTGACTTTCTCTACAATAAAACACCATTCCAACACTTTAGAAAAGGAAATGATTTACGATACAACCTTGATATTAATAGTTGATACTTCATGATTCAAGGTAGGAGAGAGTGTGTTGAGAGAAAACAACATTTCTCAAGCAACATTGATATTGCTATGATACCAATGTTAGGAAATTTAGAATGTGGTAAATTCAATGCACAACCACAAGCTGAAGCAGAGAGAAATGTTTATTTATAAGGGAAATTACTTATCCGTAATCTTGAATGTTGTGTGGCCTCAAATGACAAGACACCAAATACAACAAAGATGTTTCATTAAATAACATGAGGGAACTCATAAACCTTAACTACTTAAGAGAGAAAAAAACTAAACCCGATCTTTAATTAGATAAGTACCACCTTCATTTCCTTGCATTATTTAATTTCTTAATGTCCATTCGTAGTTTGGATACTATTAAGATTTGTATTCAAACTTAGGATTTATATGCAAAATAGGTCATTTCATCCATGGATGGTGGAGAGGTTTGGAAAGTTCTTTTAAGGAGTATGTTAGGGACCTAGCCTCCCTAACCCCTCACGTAGGTAGAATAATATATTTTCCATGTAATAAAGGCCGACATTAGTTAATAAGTCATATTTAACAAATATGAACAAGTCAATGTAAGAAGACCTAATATAAGCTTCCGATTCTAGAAAGATCTTCCTCTAGAATGTTCTTTAGAAGATAGAATTAGTATAAATAAGAGTTGAAGGCGTGAGAAGTCTTAGTCTTTAGATTTATTGTAATAGAGCTCTGCTTTGCTGGGGGTTTCCCCCTCAAAGATGCAAGTGAACATTGCTTTCTTTCAATAAATGTATTGTTGTTGGTATTGCTATTCTCAATATTTTATTGTTCCATTGGTATTTGTTGAATACTTTCGTTTTTGCATATCATATTACTTTGGGTGCCTTACAAGTGGTATTAGAGCACTTTCCTTGGTAGGAATTGTGGGTTATTTTTTTTCTAGGGTAGAGATGTATACCGTTGGCATCTTTAAAGAATAGAGATCTATCGTTTAGCAGGTAAAATTGCGGTGGAGAAGACTACATGCCGGAAATATAGACTGTTTCATGGGGTTGTCTCGAAACCAAAGTTTCAGCTTGTTGGAAACCTTTGTAACCCCTATTGATACTCCTTGAGTACAGACAAAATATGTACATGGCCATCACACCCATGTACCGACAGGTATATCGAGAGTCCCCTAGGTCTCTTTAAACCATCCCTATATCAACTGATCAACCATATGGATACTATAGCGCCACCAAAAACAACACTTAGGAAGATACTGTCTAATACATGGGTAATCAGGTAGTATGACTAAGGGTACGGTCGATCCTCCTTAGTTGGTGCCTTGAGATATTGGGTCGAGTACTATTGTTCGACCCCGCACGTATATCAAAGATCTATAGCACAGTGCAAACCTTGAAAACCCTGACCTGAGGGGGAACATACCAGACAAATAACATAAGGGATATTTTGGCCGTGCAACATTGTCTCTTGCATTCTAGTTGGGAAATTACTACACAATTTTTCCTATTAAGAATTTGGGCATTTCGACACTATAGTATTATTCAGGTCAGAGTATAACTCCATAGGAGTTAAACAAATAAAAGAAAACAAAAAAAAAGAGTATAGTGGTCCTGTCGGTACCCTTATTCAAAACCTATCCCATTTGATTCCTCTCCTCACCCTGATTGCAGTAGTACCTATCATTTTTAAGCCCTTTTTCAGTGGACTTGACCCCTTTCAGATACCCTTATTTGTAGCCTATACCATTGCATTTCCCTTTTCACCCTGATCGTCATGGTACCTATCACTTATAATTCTTTATTTTTCTGTGGTGCCACCCACCCTTCCCGACACCCTTATTTGACATATATATCCCATTGGATTTCCCTTCTCATTCTAATCGTAGTCATATATCTCACCTATCCACCTTTTTTCAGTGGACCCATTTCTCCTTACAGACACCCATGCTCTCCAAATGGCCAACACCTGGAACCAAAACCTGCAAACTTCCATAAACCAAAACAAGGAGAACATCCAACAAGTGGCTTCTAACATTTCTTCCATAAATTCCAAATTTGCAAAATTCCAGTACCAAGTCTAGCACAAATTTGAAGCCATGGATACCAAATTTATGGGCGAATTTGACACCCTTAAATCCGCTGTCAACTAGTTGTTGAACCGATCCCAGGGCCCTTCCTTATTGGAACAACCATCCCACTTATATGGTGCCGAATCCTCCTATTCTATGGTCTTTCAATCCAACTCCTTTCATCGTGACCCCCGTCTTCCCAGAGTTGAGGTCAATAAATTTGATGGCTTCGATCCCACATGTTGGGTCACTCAAATGGAGCATTATAATTCTTTGCATGGCATTATTGATGAGTTGGAAAAAATCCATTGTGTTGTTCTCTACCTAGATCCTGAACATTGGCAATGGTGGAAATAACGTAAAAATGCATGCCAAGGGTATGTTGCTTGGACCCAGTTTGTTGCAGAGCTCTATGAATGCTTTGACACTGACACCCACTATTTAGGCCATTTGACCAAGTTGAAATAGTCGGGCACAATGGAAGATGTTTTATTTTCCTTTGACCACTTGGTCTTCAGAACAGAGGGCATAGTCAATGCCTTCTTCCGGGAATGCTTTATCAATGGCCTAAAGGATGAAATCTGAGCCCAGGTCCTCATGGCTCTCTCTCAGACTTGGTTGGAAGTTACTAAACATGCCAAATAAGTACAACATGTTGTATTTTCACAGAACCACAAACCCTCTTTTCTTCCTTGTCCTTGACATACCAATCCTACCCCTCTTACCACCCATCTCAAGGTCCAAAAATTAACTTGGGAAGAAATGAATGAATGCCAACTCAAGGGTCTTTGCTATAATTGTGATGACAAACATTTTCGTGGGCACAAGTCTAAGGAACAAAATACTTTTATGGCCATTTCATAGGATGTTGTTGATGAGGAGGCTGAATTCCCCCTATGGAAGAGCTACCCCCTCCAGATGCCACTACTCCACCCGCTGACCCACCAGAAGTTGAACCGCTGATTTCGTTGCATGCCCTCATTGGCTTCTCTACTCCCCAAACCCTCAATATATTTGGCTACATTAAGCATAAGAAAGTCACCATCCTTGTTGACAATGGAAACACCCATAATTTTATTCATCGCCACATTGCCTAGGAAATCAATTGCTATATCTGTGTCGTCAACAATTTTCAAATCATGATTTCCAATGGCAGTTCCATGAAATGTGGTGGGCATTGTGAAAATGTGCCCCTACAAATTAGTCAGTGCCACCTGAAATCTCATATGTTTTCTATCAACATGGGAAGTTGTGACATTATGCTTGATGTTGAATGGTTATGCACTCTGGGCCCCATTCTCATGGATTTTAAGGAATTAACCATGCAATTCCAACATGAGGGACAACAATATTGGTTCCAAGGAATCACATCAGGCTCGCTTAAGATCATTAGTTCCCATCACATGGAAAATATCCTCAAAAAATGTCATTTAGGTATTATTGTCCAACTCCATTCCATTCAAGCAGTTGAGACACCCTCTGTGCATCATGACCTCCAATCTATCATATCCAAACACCAAGCTGCTTTTTCCACTCCCTAGGGATTTCCCCCCTCCCATGGTGTTCATGATCATTCCATTCCTCTTGTCCAAAGCAGTCTTCCTCCCAATGTTCTCCCTTATAATCATCCCTTTTCCTAGAATAATGAAAATGATAAAAATGTTCAAGAATTGCTCGACGTGGGTGTTATCCTTCCTAGTACCAACCCCTATTCTTCTCCTGTGGTCATGGTCCTCAATAAAGAAGGCACTTGGCACATGTGTCCAAAATTTTGCGCCCTCAACAAACTCACCATCAAAGAAAAATTTCCCATTCCTATCATTGATGATCTCTTGGATGAATTGAGCGGTGCTCAATACTTTACTAAAATTGATCTTTGTTTAGGCTAGCACCATATACATATGAAAGAGGAAGATATTACCAATACTACATTTAGAGCTCATGTGGGTCACTATGATTTATTGGTCATGCCATTTGGCCTATGTAATGTCGCCTCCATTTTCCAATTTCTCATGGATCATGTTTTCCGTCCTTTTCTCCGTCATTCTGTCTTAGTTTTTTTTGATGATATTCTCATCTATAGTAAAACTTGGACAACTCTTCTCACCCATTCAGATCAAGTTCTCCATTTACTCTCTCAGCACCAAATTTTCCTCAAACAATCAGAATGTGCCTTTTGATCCTTGGAAGTGGAGTAACTGGGTCACATTGTTGGCAAGGATCGTGTAAGGGTGGATCCTAAGAAAAATTGAAGCTATGCAAGATTGGCCTCACCCTAAAACTCTTAAGAACTTTCGTGGTTTTCTAGGTTTAATGGGGTATTATTGCAAGTTTGTTCATAATTATGGAAAAATTGTATAACCTCTCACTGCTCTCCTTAAAAATAATGCTTTCACTTGGACTCCAACAACTGATCAATCCTTCCACGCCTTGAAAGAGGCTACATGCACGATTCCCATCCTAGCACTTCCAGAATTCATCAAGACTTTTTCCCTGGAATGTGATGCTTCAGGGAAAGGAATTGGGGTAGTCCTCATGAAAGATGACATGACTTTTTCCTTCACTAGCAAACAACTT
Organism: Picea mariana; assembly: GCA_032191745.1. Taxonomy (NCBI): domain Eukaryota; kingdom Viridiplantae; phylum Streptophyta; class Pinopsida; order Pinales; family Pinaceae; genus Picea; species Picea mariana. The sequence continues at coordinate 84,784 of JASDQU010309315.1, forward strand.
TCTGCATGCTTTGGATCTCTGACATCCTTATCTCTTGGGGCAATGCTTCCAGATTAAAACTGATCACCAGAGTGTCAAGTATTTTATGGAACAACAAATTTCATCCTTGGAGCAACAAAAACGGGTGATTGAGCTATTTGGATATGATTATGAGATAATTTATAAGAAGGGTAAAGAAAATGTGGTTGCTGAAACTCTTTCCAGGAAGTATGAAGAAGAAGGGTCCCTCTTTTCCCTCTCCTTCAATGTACCATATTTGCTCCACGCTATTCACTAGGAATGGCTGCAAGACCCCAAAATTTCTCGCTTGATCCAACATTTGCAAGTCCATTCTCCAGCTTCTCTAGGATACTCTTGGCACAGTGATGAGCTTCGCTACAAAGGATGTATGTATTTAAGAAAACAATCTCAACTTAAATCCATAGTTCTTTCTAAGCTTCATGATTCACCCACAACTAGGCATTCATGGTTCACCAAAACCTATGAAACAGTCAAACGTTCTTTTTTCCTAGGATGGTATGAAATAAGACGTCCACACCTTTGTGGCCGAATGTGATGTCATTCAATGCAACAAGGGAGAAATAGTCAAATCCCCAGGCACACTCCAATTTCTTTCGATCCCCCCTACTATTTAGAGGGATATTTCTATGGATTTCTTTGTTGGCTTACCTAAATCGGGAAAAAAATCAGTCATCATGGTGGTAGTTGATTGTCTTTCCAAATATTCTCTTTTCTGTGCTCTTCAACACCCATTCACCGCATTCCCAGTGGCTCAAATTTTCATGGATAATATCTTCAAACTTGATGGCATGCCTCATTCTATTATCACTGACAGGGATCCCACTTTCACTAGAAATTTTTGGAAAGAATTGTTCAAGCTCCAAGGAACCCAATTGCATCTCAGCACCACCTATCTACCTAGATTGATGGCCAATTGAATTTTTCAACAAGTGTTTGGAAATATATTTACGGTGTTTTGCATCCGATAGAAAAAATTAACGGGCTCAATGGTTACCCCTAGCTAGATGGTGGTACAACACATGTTACCATACAACTACTCACATGAATCCCTTTGAAGCAGTCTACATACAAAAGCCACTGTTGATTCTCTCATACATGCCATGTATCTCAAAGGTTTAGGAGGTTGAAAAAAATCTTACAGTTTGAGAGGCCATTCTGCTTACCCTTAAAGAAAATTTGGTCATGGCTTAGAATCACATGAAGTAGTAAGCCGATCAAGGTCATTCCGAATGTCAATTTGCTGAAGGGGACTAGGTGTTTCTTTGTCTGCAACCTTATAAGAAGGCTTCACTCAAAGATGAACACTGCCAGAAACTTGCTCCCAAATTTGATGGTCCTTATACAATTCTCAAGTGAGTGGGGCATGTGGCCTACTAGATAACTCTACCCAATAATTCTCAGCTCCATCCTATTTTTCATGTCTCATGCTTAAAGAAGGTGATTGGAACTAAGTTCCAAACTTAAACCAATCTCCCTAAATTGGATGAATAAGGTTCCATTTGGTTGCATCCCCAAGCAGTCTTGGACCAACACAAGCGTCGTCTCTGTTAGCACACCATCGAGAAAGTGTTAGTGCAGTGGAAAGATACAACTTCAGAAGATGCCACCTAGGAGCCGACCACCATTCTGCAACAATTTCCTCATCTCAAGCCTCAAGGACAAGGATGTGTTTCAAGGGGGAGGGCATGTTAGGGACCTATCCTCCGTAACCTCTCACATAGGTAGAATACTATATTTTCCATGTAATAAAGGCTGACATTAGTTAATAAGGCCTATTTAATAAATGTGAATAAGTCAATGTAAGAAGACCTAATAGAAGCTTCCACTTGTAGAAAGATCTTCCTATAGAATGTTCTTTAGAAGATAGAATTAGTATAAATAAGAGTAGGAGGCATGAAAAGTCTTTGTCTTGAGATTTATTGTAATAGAGCTCTGCTCTACTAGAGGATGCCCCCTTGAAGAGGCAAGTGAACATTACTTTATTTCAATAAAGGTATTATTATTATTTTTTTTTTTTTTACAAGAACGGGTATGGATTTCTATTAGAGTTTGGCCAAAATGCCTTTCATCGATTACATTAGATCAGGCATAGCCCTTAAACTTTCTTCTACTAATTGATCATAGGCCTCAAAATTCGGGAATCCATAGATTTTACTCAAGACTATCGAGTCTATCTCCGTTATTTTCCCTATCTTAAATAGGCATACAAACTGGTTCATAAAAATGCAGAAAAACATAGCAAAAATTATGGTATGGAGTCCCACTCCTCACTCCCTTCTGTCAAGAGGAAGCCTGCGGGAAGTGGAACTGCCCTGTTGGCTTCCAAATCAGCCTCCTTATTATTTTCCCTCAAAACATGAAGAAAGGATGCGGTCCGGAAAGATTTCACTAGAATTCTGATTCTTGAAATCACTCTTGCCAATCTGATATCTGCTGGAAAGGAATCCTCCACTAAGACTTTGATAATGGACTGAGAGTCTCCAATGATATTGACATCTGAAATACCATTAGCCTTTGCTTACTTGAGACCTTGCAGAAGTGCCAAGGCCTCAGCTTGCATGCTAGTAGACTGCCCTAATCCCCAAGCGAACTTTGACACAATTATGCCCTCTTTATTTTTTATAATTCCTCCTACCCTAGTCAATCCGGGGTT
>JASDQU010309315.1:87557-127457 GCA_032191745.1 Picea mariana
CATACCTGTAACAATATCCACTTTCAGGATAACAAACATAACTACTCAATTACCCAAACTATGAACCCAAAACACCAAAAAATACATTTTAATTAAAACAATACAAAAAAATCTATAAAAATAAATTCTCTCCACTTTATAGCACATGCCCTTGAAAACCTAACCTAACATTTAATTTGAATGAAACCATGCATAATTCTAAAAATCACTTCTATAAACGATCGATAACTCTAGGTATGTGTTTGCTCATATAATAAAGTTTTTAGTTATCTTTTTAATAAGGACAAAAAAGAATGCATGTAAATATGCAATTAAAATTTCAATTAAAAGCTATTAAAAATACAATGAAATTATCAAAGGTCAATGTTATGTGATGTGGATGATTATAAGGACGTTTTTATTATTATAATTATGAAAAATTTCCATTATAGATAAAAAATTATCACCTTTTTACTTAAATTATTTTTTTTTCAAAAAAAAAAATTTTTAATAACCATTTTAATAATATTTTTTTAATAGTGTTTTTATGGAAAATGATTAAAAAAAACATCCATTCATTTATTAATTTAAACAAAATGTGTGTAAACCACACATGTAAGTAAGCATTCTAAAAATTGTGTATGAAGAAATGAATAAAGATTAATTTATAATATTTGCAAAATGATGTAGGAGAAGTAAATTTATTATAAATTTCAAAATTTTTAGTTTTAAAAAGAAATAAGAAAGGAAAAAAATTCTTATAAATACAACATTAATTACTTTGTTACATTGTTTATTGTTTTATTATGATGATAATTACAATAATTAACCTTCATTTAAACTAAAATTATTAACTTATTCATTTAAACTAAAATTATTAACTTATAATATATAAGTAGGACACTTTGTAATAATTATGGTGTTGAATTTTTTACTTATAACTCTATAAATCATTCATTAAAAATGAGACATTTTTAATAATTGTGATGTTGAATTCTTAACTCATGAACTTTTTATTTTTACCAATTTAATAGATTTAATTTAATTAAAATTAAAATAAATTAATTTCATATTAAAAATTAAAACTATAACACTATCTCATCATTTTATGAAATTTAACATCAATCATTCTCATCATTATTATGAGGACTAAGTAATATACTTAAATATATTCTTTAAATAAACCTCAAATTCAAAGAAGATTACATATTTATAATTGTGAATTTCATGTTAACAATTTTTTATTTTGATCAATTTTCATTTAATTAAATTATTTTCATATTGAAAATAAAAATAATAATAATACTCACTTTTTTTTCACAAGAAGTGGGGAATTTTATATCATTAAAATGGTGGGGTTAAGACCACTGAGATACATAATGATAGCTTCAAAAAATCACGAAGAACTTCATAGCTAAGAGTTAATTTATAATTTACAAAAATTGTGTCTGGTTCCTTAAGGACTACCCAAAAACTTATACTGCTACTGAGCTGAGAGCTATACAGACGGTAGAATATGCCGTTAATACAGATTGATAAACAAAAAATGACTATTATATTTTTAGAGGAAATCAACTACCCGATTCATGCTTGATTGCTTGAGTTCCTTGTTGATCCCAAGCTGCTTCAGTGGGATCGTTGAGGTCTTCTGAGCCCTACTTCTTGTCACCATTGGCTGGGATACTGAAGGGGTTGTTTTCTTTTTTTTGATTACCATCCAACCATCATTTAGAGATAGAGGGTTCGATGCAAGTCCTGCCATTCCCTCATTTCCTAGATCTGGAGGGTTTGAATTTCCTGATGCCTCAGCTTCATCCACTTCATTAGCCCAACTTACCAATGCAGTGGAGCTGGGGTGAACCTGGGAATCTTTACCCGGATCTAGAGAAGCTGAATCTGTTTTTTCCTCAAGCTTTCGAGTAGATTCTTCTTGTATTTTGGGTTGCACAATAATCTCTTCTGTGACCTTCTTGACCTCTATTTCAGATTTAGATACTTCCAATGGAGGGTCTAGATCTGGAGAGTCCATGTTGGATGGAAACAATGGATCTCCATTGGGCACCTCCTTGGGAGGGATCACATATGTAGAGTCCGCTTTGGCAATAAGTTGATGATCAATGTGGAAACCAACCCACCAAGTTGGTTTGCGTTGCTTTCAAGATTTATTAGGACCCCTAGGGCAATGTGCTACCAAGAGACCTGTACCAAAACAAACACGACATCGAATTTTTTTTTTTCATAATCCAGCTTTTGGGTCCACAAATAGTTATCCCCTGTTAAGTTTATTTTCGCCGGGAACCCTTTGCTAAAATCCATTTCTACATAGACCCTGAGCATAGGTGCAGATGATATAGTTTTCTGATTCAAGGTTTCTATAATGAAACCTTCCCAAAGCATTACTGATGGCATAGAGAGAGGATATGCCCCAAAAATGCAGGGGCATATTTGGGAGTTTGACTGAAACAAGTGCCAAAGATAACGAATCCTTCGAAGGATCAAAAGAAGGAGACCAAGGTTTGATGCATAATCCGGAACAACCCCAGAACCAATGACCATAGCTAAATATCAAATATTTATCTTCTTGAAGATCAAACTCAACAATGAAAAACCCTTGAGCACAAGGGTGAATGAAAACTTCACCTTTCAAAACTGGTAGCCAAGATCTTGACATCCATTCATGAAGATAAACAAGACGAGGCCAGAGACCATTAAAACGACATATGAGTGCTGTGGAGCTGAGACAAGCTAACTTGCAAATAACATCCTTCCTCATAGGGATGGAAGGAGTTGAAGCTTCTTGCACCAAACCAGACGAAGGAACAACATTGAAATTCCTGGAGACAACAAAACTGAAAGAACTGCCTTGATTAACAGCATAGCCAGAGGTCAAGCCTTTGAGAGAGCACCCCAACGACACACTAGAGAACTAGAGTGAGCAAATCTGAAAATAGGGAGATCAAAAACTAAGCTTGGAGCAATACAATTGGAGAAGGGGGACACCATCGTAGATCCAACAACCAAGGGAGAAACAACCCCAAGAAATCTTGCGATTCGACAAGATTAAACCCTAACCGCAGAAATCGCCACGCACAAAAAGAACAACAACATTTTAATAACAATACCCACTTTCACTAATCCAACAAATATTTCTTATCACTTTAGAAAATATAACATCAATCCCATCGTCATTATGGGATCTTTATCAAATGAGATTACATATTTATAATTGTGAATCCCATGTTAACAATTTATTTGAACATAAACTTGTTTTTGTAAAGGGATGTATTAATCATGTGTAATAAGGAACGTTTTGGTATGGATATATTAATAATAGGTAAGAAAAACACTTTATTGATTTTGTAATAATTAATTAATTAATTAATTGTTTTATTTTTATTTTGTTAATTTTTTTTTTATAAAAAGTTAAATTTGTTTAGTGTGATTAGTTTTGATGGGCCTTGTTTTACATGGTGACTTAGGTTTACAACATGTTGTTACTATAAAGAAACATTTAAAAAATCTAGTCACACTAAGGGTTTGTGTGGCCATACGATCTAGAGATGATTTTGATATCTTAGATGCCTTTAGATCACGGTTTCTCAACCAAAAATAATTCTAAAAAATACATAAACATAAATATTATATTCAATATTAATTAAAATAATATAGAAAAAAAACCATACTTGTTTTATAACACTTTATTAATTAATTATTTTATTTGTTTTAAAAATTATGTAAATATCAATTTTATTCATATATTAACTATATATATATATAATGATAATGTCATATATTAACTATATATAATGATAATGTCATATATTAACTATATATAATGATAATGTTAATTCAAAAGAAACTATATTTAAGTGTTTTAATTTCTTTGAGGTACACACTGTAAACTTCTTTATATAACATAGTACTTAAAAACATAATTATATAAAACAACATACTTATATATATAATTATAATTATAATGTTAATTCAAAGGAAACTCTATTTAAGTGTTTTAATTTCTTTGAGGTACACACTGTAAACTTCTTTATATAACATAGTACTTAAAAACATAATTATATAAAAGAGCATACTTATAAGATAAGTGTTCTATTTGGTGTGTTGATTTGTGTTAAATGCTGATATATCTGTTGTGCAATGTTGTTAAATGCTGATATATTCACTCTAAGATATATTTGGTTAATGTTGCTTGCTATGCATATATTGATGCATATGAATTTCTATTTGTATGGTTGAATGCTGATGTAGAGGTTTAACTATTGTTCTGTATAGTAAGAGTAATTATATTTACGTTTTTATTGAGTATGGACAATTGAATGAACTTGAATGTCATGTTGTGTGTTATTTTCTGTAGTTGATTTAGTATCAGATATTTTATTGGGTCGTTTTAGCAGTGACGTGACCCAACTTGGGGTTGGGTATGTTACAATATGGTATCAGATCTTCTAGTTCAACACTAGACCCATATGGTGCAAGAACCAGTGCGAATATGAGTAAATTCATTGTTGCAGACTTTGGGGAAAAGCGAGAGAAAAATTAGAGTCAAATCCCCAAATTCATGGTCAAAATTCATTTTTAAACGACTCAGATTTGTTTAAGGATTTTAATGGAATCAATATGCAAATTTGCAGAGCTGAGTTCGACTTGGAATGGTCGAATTTCACATCTTAATGACCATTGTAGAGTTGCAGGAAGTTCAGTGAATCAATGACCGAGATCATGTTTGATCACAAGATCAACGACCGAGATTCACTTAAATAAATTTAAAAATTCATAAGGTTTAAATTGATTGAAAGGTTGATTAGATCAACGATCGAGATTCAATTTTGGCGATTGGGAAAATGAGAAGATCGACGATTCAGATTCGTCGGAGAACTGGGCCAAAATTTCGAAGTGTTGAAGTTCTCCAACATAATCCATTGATGGTCGATGGTCGAATCGACGAGTTTGACAAAGAGTTGGATTCAGAAAACAAAATTCTCTAATTGTCGATTGTTGATGATCGAGGATTGATAGATTTCGACACAAGTTTCATGTGTCCAAAAGAAATCTTCGAAAACTGATGGTTGATGATCGAGCGTCGATAGGGTTGGGAAAATACTGATAGATCAAAAACCAAGATCATTTTGAATAGGTAGATCGATGGTCCAAATTCATCGAGAATTTGGTCGAAAATTTTGAAGTGTCGAATTTCTCCAACAAAATTTGTCGATGGCCGATTATCGGGGATCGAAAAAATTGGGTGAGAGTTTTTATTTGATCGAGAGAAATCTCCAATCATTGATGGCCGATGATCAAGCATCGACATATTTAGTAGAGTGTTTTAAAGTCTTCCAAGAGAAGTGGTCGATCACCGATGAAGGAAAATAGGATGATGATGTCATCATCCATGTGTCATGCCACGTCAATGTCCACATTAGCCAAGTTGATACCTCAGTATGACTTGTCATGCCACGTCAATGTCCACATTAGCCAAGTTGATACCTTAGGATGACGTGTCATGACACATCAACATCTACGTCTCATGCCACATCAATATATTTTCCACGCTAGACAAGAGTTGGCTGACGACTGATGGTTGGGGTTCAACAAAATTGTAACTAAGTTGGTTGTCAAAGGAATTCATCAATAGCTGATTGCCGATGGTCACAGATCGACGAGATTCGTTAGAAATGATTGTTTTCAAAGAGGAATGGTCGATGGTCGAAGATCGAGAATTAGGTAGATCAATGGGAAAGTTTGGTTTGCAAAAAGGAATCATCTAAGGGCTGATCAATGGTCTAGATTTGTCCCGATTTTGAGATCGATGGTGCAAATTAAAGGGCGGTTATAACAATAAAACAATCAATTTTTAATAATTTTTCAAGTTTTTGAATGTTATGAACTTGCGTGGAAATTTTGAGGCCCTAAACAATGTTTTTATCCAATGAAAACCCACAAGAACTATCCAACGGGCCATTCCAGGTGCAAAACGAAGCTTATATGGGAAAGTTAGAGCTGGAACAGTTGAGGTAAAATTTCAAGACCAATTTACTTCCAAAGGGAATTACTCCTTGCTCAGAAGTCCGTTTTAGGCATCAGAGCAGTCTGTGGAAATCTTATGAGCAATAGATGATAGCCATGGAGCCACATTTGGGATATGGGTATGTCAATTTGTACAAGAAGAGAAATAAGACACCTGTAGCATACATGGACAAATTGGGAAAAATAGTCAAAACTTCTCTGGACCATAACTTTAAGCTCGAATCTTGTATTTGAACAAAGGAATAGTCGCTAGAAAAGTATTGAGGAGGAGAAGACATTTATCCACCTAGAATTTTGATTTAGGTAATAAAATTTATAGGGAAGTGATAAAAAATATTTTTGTAGCAGTAAAATAGTGGAAATTGCAACTTGTAAATGTTGTAAATTTTCTCTCAGAACTCATAATGAGGCATGGGTACAGCCGCCATAAATTTGTTTCAGAGAAGAATGCGTTTAAGGAGTCAGATTCTAGAATAGTGCATTAATATTTTTCATAATTTGAAATGAATAATGGCCTGTAATTTATTTAATAAATATTTTGCAATATGCTTAATTCTAACAAAACTTATTGCATGCACATTCTTGCAAAACTAAAGATACATACCTTAGTTCCTATATGAGAACTAGAGAGATGGATGATGCAAAAGGGTCTTACTTCCATGAAGAAGGAATAACAGGTCTCCATGTCAACATGGGTAATGCTAAGACTGAGTATAATTGGATAAGAGATAGGCAAGATCCTATAACTATGAAAAGTATGCAAAAAGAAGTGCGGAGCTATAGAGCCGTGAAAGGATCATGAAAGCTTAAGAGGAGATACTAAAAATCCTGAATGTGCTGCAGAAGCAAGTCAACAAAGATTCAGTCATAAGGAAAGAAGCTAGTGTCAGATGAAAGGAAGTGTCTATGTCTCATGATATGAGGGATGATCATGGATGATCTAGACGATCCAGAAGTATTAGTAGGAATCAACATCATCATTCCCCAGGGCACTCAACCATAAAAACATATGCATGTTCAAGGTCGACAAGCACCCCAAGTATATTTCCCGTCAGGCATTAAAGAAGGAGACATGGGTCATATATATTGCAAGGGGAGCTGAGGAAAATCAAGCCACCATCATTTTATGGAGAAAACAAGAAAGGAGAAGATGTAGAAGCATGGTTGCTAGGAATGAGAAGATACTTCTAGTACATAATTACTCTTCAAATGCATAAGCCAAAATTGCAGCCTACCACCTTCAAGGAAAGGCATCTATGTGGTGGGATCGGATGAAGCAGGTTAAGCACCTTGATGAGAAGACAATTTCTTGGAAGCAATTCAAGAAATATTTTCAGCAACAATACTTATTAGAGCAATATTATGACAAGAAGATGTAAGATTTATTTGAACTCAAACTTGGGAACATGACCATGGATGAATATGAGAGAAAGTTCATGGAACTTCTCTGGTATGTGAGCTTCATCCGGGATGAGAAAGTCAAAATTCAAAGGTTCCCGCGTGGACTTCCATCTATCTACAAGAATAAAATTCATTTTGACGAGCCCAAGAATTTAGAGGAAACCATAAAGAAAGCTAAGTATTTGTATGAGAAAAAAAGAGGAATGCCAACTGTCCAAAAGGCCTGGGATGACAAGAAGAAATGAAATATGGATCGAGGGAAGAAAGGATTCAAACCACCTTTCATAAGGAATAGATCTCAAGCATATCAATAAGGGAAACCATCTCAAGGTGATCAGAAAATAACAGAGTCCTTGGGAAAGAGGCCAAGACAACAACCCATAAAGTGTTGGGCATGTTAAGGAGATCAAATGTATAAAGATTGTCATCACCGAGGAGATAAGATGAAGATTTTGCATAACATCAAGCAAGAGGAGACAATAGAGGACACATGCAAAATCATGCCAAGGATCTATGTAGCCATGGAAAATAGACACACAAAATATCAATCCCACATGATTGAAGTGGAAGGTAATATTAATAATCAACCCATAGCTATTTTAATTGATTCTGGAGCTAGTCATAGCTATATAGATCCAAAGATAGTTGAAAGATTTAAATTGAATAAATGTAAGCATGAAAAGTATTGGTTAGTTCAACTATCTACTAGAACCAAGAGAAAAATTAATGAGCTTGTTAAAGAATTCCCTATAAACATGAATGTAACAAACACTAAGTCAGTTTTGAACATTATACCACTTGGGTCTTATGACTGCTTGATTGGTATGGATTGGATAGAAAAGAATCATGTTGTTTTATATTGTTATACCAATGCTTTCACATGTCTTGATGAAGAAGGGAATCCAAGGACAATGAAAGTTATTCCAAGGCCTAAATCTGTCAGAGATATTTCAACATTGTAGTTGAAAAGAAGTTTTAGAAAAGGGTGGTAGATATATGCAACCCATATGGAAGAGCCAATGAAGGATAAAGAGCCAAGTATTGAAGATTATCTAGTCTTGAAAGAATTTGAAGATGTGTTTGAGGAGTTTCCAGGATTTCCACCAAAGAGATATATAAAATTTTCTATTGACTTAATTCCTGGAGTTTCCCTAGTATCCAAGACTCTCTATAGAATGAGCACACCAGAGATAAACGAGTTGCAAATGCATCTAGAAGAGTTTTTAAATAAAGGGTACATACATCCAATCGTTTCTCCTTGGGGTGCCCTAGTTCTTTTTGTCAAAAATAAAGATAGAATGTCGAGGTTATGTATTGACTTCAGACAACTGAACAAGGTTACAACCAAGAATAAATATCCTTTTCCAAGGATTGATGATCTCTTTGATCAATTGAAAGGAGAAAAGGTATTCTTCAAGATTGAATTGAGGTCAGACTATCATCAAGTGAGAATCAAAGAAGAGGATACTAGAAAACAACCTTCAGGACAAGGTATGGACACTATGAATTTGTGGTGGTGCCTTTTGGGTTGACAACATCGACTACATTTATGTGTCTGATGAGTGGGGTGTTCATAGATTTCCTGGACAAGTTTGTCATTGTATTATTGGATGACATTCTTATCTATTCTAAGACAAAGGAATATCATGAGAGACATTTGAGGATGGTGCTACAAGTGTTAAAAGAGCACCAATTGTATGCCAAATTGAGTAAATGCACTTTTTATCAAAAACAAATCCATTATTTGGGTCACATTGTTTCAGAAAATGGCATAGCAGTGGATCTGGAAAATATTGAAGCAATCAAAAGTTGGACAACGCCAACAAAAATTTCAAAGGCTAGATCATTCATGTCTCTAGCTGGTTACTATAGGAGATTCATTGTGGGATTCTCCAAGATTGCACACCCAATAACATCTTTGCAAAATAAAGGAGTGAAATTTGAGTGTAGTGCCAAGGGTGAAGAAAAGTTCCAGTGTTTTAAAGGATTTTCTAACCAATGCCCCTATTTTAAAGGTTGCAGATCCATATGAGGATTTTGTTGTGTGCACAGATGCATGCAAGGAAGGGATCGATGGAGTCCTTATGCAAAATGGGCATGTAATTTGTTACGAGTCCAGAAAATTAAAGGAGCATGAAATAAATTATTCTACGCATGACTTAGAGTTGGAAGCCACAATACATCCTTAAGGATGTAGAGGCATTACCTTATGGGCAGAAAATTTGAATTAAGAACATACCATAGTGGTCTGAAATATTTGTTTGATCAACCAACACTAAATGCTAGACAAACTAGATTGCTGAAATTTCTTAGTGAATATAACTTTTATATCAAGCACATAAAAGGAAAAGAGAATAAGGTGGTTGATGCACTCAACATAAGGGTGCATAAAATTCATGCTAGAACCATTAGTATGTACACGACATATTTAAAATAAAGAATTCTAGAGGCTGACCACAAACATCTAGTAGGATTGCTGCAACCATTGCCCATTCTTGAGGGGAAATGGGAAGTTGTTACTACTGATTTCATTACTAAATTTCCTAGGACAACAAGGAAACATGATTCCATCATGGTAGTGGTGGAAAAGCTTACAAAGGCTACCCATTTCATTCCGGTAAAAGTAACTCATAAGGAAACCGATATTGTGGAAATTTACATGATAGAAATTGCTAGGCTACATGGGGTGCCTAAGGAAATAGTGTCAGATTGAGATCCTAAATTCACTTCCAATTTTTGAAAGGGGTTGTTTAAAGGATTTGGGACCAATTTGAATTTAAGTATAGCATATCACCCAGATTTGGATGGGTAGTCAGAGAGAATTAATCGAATAATTGAAGATATGTTGAGAATGTGAGTAATGGACAAGCCTTCTAGGTGGGAGGAATATATCCATTTAGTTGAGCTTGCTTATAATAATGGGTATCAAGAATCATTGAAGATGATCATGTTTGAAGCATTGTATGGTAGAAAATGCAACACACTAGTAATTTCAGATAACCCAGTAGACAAAGCCGTGATTTGGCCAGAATTGTTTAAGGAAATGGAAGAACAGATGGTAAAGATCAGACATAATTTGAAAGTTGCACACGATCAAAAGACATATATTGATAAAAAGAGAACACATAGAGAATTCAAAGTGGGAGAGCATGTGTTTTTAAAAGTTAAATCCAAGAGAAGCTCGATGAAATTGGGAAGTTTCCCAAAGTTGGAAGTGAGATATTGTGGGCCTTTTGAGGTCTTAGAAAAGATGGTACCGGTTGCATACATGATATAGTTACCTGCATCCATGAGAATTCATAACATATTCCATGTGTCTTTATTAAAAAAGTATGTACTTGATCCTAATCATGTGATTGATTGGAATGTGATCTAGGTGGAACACAGAGGGGGTTTTTGGGTGGAGCCAGTGCACATCCTAGACCAAAAAGTCAAAGTTCTTAGGAACAAATCCATCGACTTGGTAAAGGTTCAATAGACTTGTTATGGTCTTGAAGATGCTACATGGGAGCATAAGGCAGCCATGTGGGAAGAATACCTGCAAATTTTTGAAAATTTTGAAGAAACTAAATGTACATTTGTACATAAGTGAATGAAGACTCCATTTTGGAACCAGAAGTTCTTGAAGCCACAACGCTATGATTTCCTATCTAACTGATGTGTGGGTTGAGGGGAAAGGAGAGTTGTTGGTTGGAATTACTACATGAGTCATTAAGTTGCGGAATTATCAAGTATTTTGATGTAATTTTTTTTATATATGTTAATGTGTAAACTATGTGGTTATGTGCACTGAGGACAATGTAGTTTTTAGGGGGAGGGGAATGTAACATCCCTGTTTTCAAACCCTAAACTAGCTATGTATATTGTAGATGTAGTATGTGGTCGAGAGCCAAAGTGATGTAATATCTAAATGATGTAAATTGAATATAATGAATAAAATGTATTGCCAACTGCAGATGGACATGGATAGATATTTGGGGGCTAAGTATCTGCAAGAGAGGGAAGGGGTCTAAGGGGGAGAGTTTTCCCATGTTTATTAAACCAAAACACATTTCTTATTTCTTTCTAAATTATCCTTACCATGAACCTTCCATTAGCCGTTGAGTGTTCTACAGCCCAATCATTGAATTCATGTAAGAGGGTGGGTGTGAGAGTCCGATCCGATAATTATTGAGAGCATGGCGGTTGAGTACAATCAACTTGGAAAAATTTGCAAGTCAAGAAAGCAAGAGAAAGAGAGGAAATTCGTATGGGTAGGAGACCAGAATTATGCATTCACGTTTATGCAGAAACAACTATTTTTACATGGAGTTTTCTATCCAGGAATGGAGTTCTGAGTGCTGAAGCTTGAAGGTGGTTATTGTGGGCATGTTTGGTAGCTGTTTGGAGCTGGAATTTAATGGAGAAAGAGGTCGTGGTCATGTGAGTGAAGATATATTTGAAATTTGTCAAAGGAAGCATTCATTTTGTTGTTGGGCGAATTTGTGTTGCAACTGTAGAATCCTTGAGGTCCCAACAAGTATAATTCCTATCCAAACTATGTTGTAAGCCCTCTAGGAGAGTAGAAAGGCATGAGGGACTGTGAGCAGTGAAGGGGGGTTCCATCCCTTCGGTTGTGCAGGTTGAGGGGAAGAGAGTTGGTGGATTGGAATTAGCTGTGTGTTTTGACTTATGAGAGGGGGACATTAGCCAGCCTTAGGGACCACCTTCTCTTATGGATTCATAGCCCCAGCTTGGGGGTGTCTTGTTGTTGAGAACTATAACAACAAGTCTATGGTTGGGAGGAATGTCTATCCTCTGCAATGGGTTGCATATTTTATAAGATAAGTGTGACACACCCGACCCCCTAACCCTATATTAGGCTGGTGGGATGTTAAAATTTCTCTTTTTGACTTACCTCTTATTTGATCCTAAGGACCACAACTAGATTCTTTTTTCCAGGAGGTTTCCAAAAACTATAACTAAACCCAATTTCAATCTCTGGATCTAAGTTACAACCTTCAGAAGTTTTTCAGGCTCTCTTTGTGAAAGTCCTCTTTAATTCGATGTGGAATTCGTGGCATCCACATGGCTTCTACCACTTTCACCATTCAATGTGGCACCGATGTAGCTTCTTCCACCTGGAAAACCGATCTTCCAATTCCATGGACCCAATCATTTGGGCCTAATTTTGTTGTCGTTGGATCTCAACAGATCACCGATCCTCGTCTTGTCTCAAGGTTTTCATCATCGTCGGAGCTCCTTGCTCCAACTCCTGGTTATTTTAAGGACTCAAAATCCTGACAAACGATCTTGATCCACTCATCGCACCATCCAATAGATGATGATAGTTTTAGGACTTATTCGTCTTCGACCATCCCTCTTTCTTGACTCCTCTACTTGAGACTTTCGATGATCTTACTTTTGAACGTAATGCTGTGATCCATGCATCGCATCGAATCAATGAATGAGGTTTTCCCATGTCATAACACATGGTTTCCACTGGCTAGCAATTTGAAAATCAAGACTAAGCTTACTTCAAGGATTATTCAAGGCTTTGATGAGATCTTCAAGAGTTGGGAAAACCGCTCTAAGGCTATCAAAGGCCGTTCGACTTCCTCAGAGATAAGATTCTTTCATATCTTGGAATCTTTCCACATAAATATTGATATTTGCTTGGGACTCAAGTTCCTCTATTCCTCACAGGGATCTCCTAGACATTAGGGCACTTGCACCACCTGGTAAACAAAGTTTTTGTACAATATCATGCAAAATTTCCTCCAAAGCGGCAAGGTCCTTAGGGACATAGACTATCCACACTTATTCAAATTCACAGTTTAGCAAGTTAAATAATGGAAACAATAAGCATATCCTAATTACTCAGAGGTTCCATTCATATATTATAAGCATTCACATTTCCCATTTAAATATAACAATTACACAATTAGATCATTCATGCACAATTAAACAGATCAAGTTAAATACTTATTTGATCAAGGAAATGCCCACAACCAATTGACTTAGAGAGGATTCCTTTCCTCTCAACCTAATGCCATACTATAGAGTGCCTTCCTATAGTACACCACTCCCATGCCATGCCATGATACCAGAAGGGGAACAATTCAACTGGTTTCCAAGATTAAGATGATCAATGAAGGTTACTCTCCTTCCTCCTATGACAAAAACAAAAGTTGCCCCATTCCCATTGAGCTCAGGGTCTCTACAAGTTTATAAAGTAGTTTATCAACCGGATTTCCTTAGGACAAGGGTGTCCCTTCTCTGCTATACATTCCCTCGGAAACCTCCCCTTACCAATGTTAGTTTCTATCCAGTAAGTACCAATATCTAGCACTGTTTTTCTCCAGTCTGAATCATGGTCTTCTCTATTTCAGGGTGATCATCAATGACTCAAACAAGTTTCTTATTTTCTTCAAGGAAGCCTCTCCATTCTGCACCCATGAACACTTATGTTCACTACACTCTTAGCCTGTGAACTCATTGCTCTCGTACTCTTTCTTAGTGTGTTATTTTGATACCACTCTCAATGATTAATTGTTCTCTTTTGTGCATGCTTCTCTTTTCTCTCCGTGTGTACACCTTGATAGCCTTCCTACATGTCTCTCTTCCCGTCGGTTGTCTGGTATGGTGGTGTCTTTCCACCTTTGGTCTCTTCTTCTTCCCATCCTCTTGGGATTCTTGTGGCGTCCTACAGACTCCACCTGTTTCCTGCAGTCCCAATATTTAATGGGTAATCTGTGGTGTCCTCTTCATTAGGTTACTTCAGCTGTCCCTTTCCTTCTTTAAGAGACTAAAGTTGTCAATAGTTATTAACTTCCTCAACCATCGATCTAACCTCCATAATTGGTCATGTGGTTCCTTCTGACCTAGGTACACTGGTGGGTGTGAGTTCATGTTTGCAAGCATAAGCTAGATTGCTAAGCAAAGTTCCTATTTTCTTCATAAAAAATTCTCATCTCCACCTTACCCAACCACTCAATAAATCCCTGCTTCATCATTTCCAACTTGTTTATCATGGCCATTACCTTCAAGACTGTTCCATCTCATTCAGTTGTTTGGTGTCTTTCATTAATCAAAACATTATTACAAGCTTCATAAACATAATCATATGAAGTCTTAAGCATAATTACAGTTATGGGGGAAAACCGAATGTTACATTCCTCTCCCCCTTAAGGAAACATTGTCCCCGGTGTTTAAAACACCATATATGTACAATTTATACAAAAAACAAAAATGGGTATGCCAATCTCATGGCATCTTCCATTTCCCTTGTAGTCTCATATGCTCCAAAGTGATTCCATTGCACCTTGACCTACACGATGGATCAGTTCTAGAGCATTGTTTATCTCCTTTCAAGGATGCATTGAGGTTCAAGATGGAATTCTCCCTCTAGTTCCACCTGTATAACAATACAATCAATGACATCATTAGAGTCATGAACATATTTCTTTAACAAAGACACATGGAACACATTATGAGCTCTAACAATAGGTGGTAAAGAAAGTATGTATGCTATAGTCTCCACTCTTTCTAGGACTTCAAAAGGTCCAAAGTAGCGGGGTGCTAACTTAGCACACATTCCCATTCTCATGGAACTTATTTTGGGTTTTATTCAGAGATACACATGATATCCTACTTTGAACTCTCTATGAGTCCTCTTGCTATATTCATAAATCTTTTGTCTATCCTAAGCTACCTTCAGATTCTGTCTTATCTTAATCATTGTGTGTTCCATTTCCTTCAACAATTCTGGTCTAAGTGTGATTCTATCCATTGGACTGTCCTAGCTGATTGGAACTCTAAAATTTCTGCCATACAGAACCTCAAACAGGATCATCTTCAACGATTCCTAATAACCGTTGTTATAGGAAAAGTCTTCCAGAGGTAGATACTCTTCCCATTGCTTAGGATGATGATTGACATGCATCCTCAACATGTTCCCTAGCACTCTGTTCACTCTCTCAGTCTGACCATCTGTTTGAGGATGGTAGGCCGTGCTTAATGCCAATTGCATTCTCAATCCTACAAACAAGATTTTCCAAAAACTCGAGGTGAACTTATCATCTCTATACAAGATTATGGTCTAGGGAAAACCATGCAATATGAATATTTCCTTAATAAATATGTTAGCAAAGTCTATGGATTTGAAAGTAGATTTAATGGGGATAAAGTGAGATGCCTTGCTTAACTTATCCACTACAACCATGATCGCATCATGTTGCTTGATTTTCCTTGGTAGACCCGTAATGAAATCCATGGAAATCATCTCCCACTTCCACTATGGAATTTACAAAGGCTATAATATCGCAGAAGGATGCTTTTGCTCAACCTTCACTTGTTGGAACTCTAAACATTTTGCAATGTATTCAACAATGTCCTGCTTAATCCTTGGCTGATAGTACATTTGTCTTACTGTTGTCACCATTTTTTGGTAACCAGGGTTACCTACATAGGGTCTCTTATGGAACTTATCCATAAGTAAACACCTCAAGTGTTGGAACACATATTTTTCTAAACTTTAGACTTTAATAAATTTCTTTTTTTTTGCTTAAATAAGGACAACGTGCGTTTGAATCTTACTGTTGATAAAGTTTTCCGTATGATCAAATGATCTTAAATCTTTCATATTTGTCAAGCTGCCAAATAATTAATGAGTCAAACCGCTGAAATTTGCTTCGCAGTTTTGCGTTTCAGATATTTCGTTATGTCTTAACTTTCAAAATCCAGGAGCCCAAAAGATGAGCGGTAAAATGCTGAGAGACTTAATCATGATTAATTAAATTAAACTAAGTCAAAGAAGTTAATCATTTTGCATTTCAGGAATCGAGGGTTTTACACTCATCACATCTAAAAAATCCTGAAACCCGAGTTCCCGAAAGCATTGAGTTTTAAACATGATTAATTAACTTCTTAAAAGGAAATTAGCAGTGTAAATTAATATTTCGTGCATTTTCTTTCGGGATATTTCATTTTTGTTCCATCCAAAACTCCCGATCGCGAATTGCCGATATTTAATAAAATTAATTATGGATCAAAGGAAATGATTTCCAGCGTAGAGTGCGTATCACCAGATGTGATTTCCTCATTAAAAGCAATAAATTCATCATCTGTAAAAGCATACTCAAATTAATGCAAGCTAAGCGTAAATAAAAATGTTCTATTTTGAATTTCATTGTTACCTTCAACAAAGTAGTGAGTTTTATCCAAGGAAAGCTTACGCATTCTCCCCTGTAATAGGCATTCGCATTCTATTTCTAACATCATGGCACCCGGGAAAACGTCGAAGAAGAATGATGATGTCAGTGAAGGTTCGAATCCAAACGCAGACGTTTTGTCTGATACTTCGACACATGCTGTAGATTGAATTAGATCCTGGACGCAGATTTTTGCAATCTTGGAGCATGAAGTAATAAATTGCCTAGATGATTCTGGAGATGAAAAGAATGACACTCAAGGAACCAAACTCAAAATTATAGCAGAATCTGAGCTTCATAAAATAGCTACACGGCCGAAGCTCATGCCATATAATTACATGATAAGCTGGGTTCTGGAAAACACTGATGTGCAGACCAGGAGCATCATCAACCACCAAAAGGTTGTTGTTGGCTCTTTCAGGCCAGAACACCTCCAAGTAATGTACAAGCTATCCCCTAATCCAAAATATATTTATAATGCTGTGTTCATGATGGAGTTTGAACAAAACGAATGTGTGCAATTTGACCGAACCTACCCAAATATAGTTAAAAATTGGTGGGGAATTCCAGCGAAATTCAGAGCTGACTCCCATGGTATTTATTCCACCATGTCATTAAATGAGTATATGGTCTATATAGCCATGATGCTATGTAGAATAATTGGAAATAAAATCCCTACTCATTTCCTGGTGGAATGGGTATCAATCATGCATGAGGTAGCCGAGGGTTTCACTTTCGACTGGGCTAAGATGCTGTCTGATAACCTAGCCAAGGAAATTACTGAGTATCAAATGGAGAATTCAAAAGGTCAAACTTCCCCTTTTTATGTCTGTGTATGTTATGTATGCCATCTGTTTTATGACTCCATTCCCACTGATGAATTGGAGCTAGAACCCAACTAGTGCCGAACCTATCCATTTTTATCATTCCAAACTATGGGAGGAAAAGGCCAAATATTTCTTTTATGAAATCTTCCATAATGTAGTTATCCCCATTCATCAAACACTATATGGTCATCCACCTCCTCAGATTTTAGATCAAATTATGGGAAACCTTAAACAGGTTGCAGATTGGTTCATTGAAGAAAATTTCTCCTATATCAGGGTTTTTGGATGCTCGGTTTCCCCTCATGCTCTCCCAAAGTTTCTACCTGACAGACTAGTGTGCAGAGAAGTGGCTTACCAGACGGGAATGGGAGGCATTGGCAAAGAGTTAAAAGCAACTCAGAAGAAATTTTGGCCAATCTTTCCTCTACAGGTTGGAAGGTTTTCCTTGTTGAATTTTGGCCATTCCAAAGTAGAGGCTGCAACTTTAGAGGATGTCAAGTTGGTCAACATTGAATTCAAAAGACATGATCCATACCAGATCGTAGAAAAACACCTAGATCAATGGAATATGAAAATATCTATGCATGAACATTCCCCACATGACGATATATTCAGGGGAATCAGATCTTATGAGAAGGTACAAGGCAAAGTTCATGCATTATCCCCTGACCAACATGCCAGTTTCTTCACTTTCCAAAAGAACAGATGGAGTAGTTTGCCCAAGATACTACAAGGAGAATTGATAACCACCCCTCTGGTGTAGGGATCCATACCTCCACGTTTTGAACTAGAGTCTTCTGGTAAACAAATTACTGAAGAAATTCCAAAGAATCTTGAAGTGTCTACACAAGAATTAGAAGCCTCGTTGGTAGGGTATCAAGGGTCGCAGGCAAAGGTACAATCTGAGACATTACTAAAATAGAAACAAATGATAATTCCTTTATCGCCAGTCACCCCTACTGATACCTCACAAACAGTAGAAGGAAATCAGTTCACAGATATAGGCAGTCCTATCACATCACTAACCCCTCTACAATCAAGTTTCAGAACTTCTGGTCTTGAAATTACATTTGCAAGTGATCTTACCTCGATCCCGCTTGAAGAGATGCCTTCTTCGAACTTTTTCTTTAGCACGAAAAGGAGGACCATAGTCATAAGAGAATCACGTCAAAAAGAAGGGGTAGTAGCCAAAAGGCAAAGGATGATATTTGATGGACAGGGCTTGGAGGATTTAGAGCGTGCCAAGGAAATGGCTGGTTCATTAGGCGCCTTCGCTACAACCAATCAGTGGTCGATCAAAAATTTGACAGAGCAATTGAAACAAATAAATATATTGATAAGTCAATTACAAAATCAAATAAGGAATACATAAAAGAATGTCAGAGACAGAGTCAATAAAGTGCTTGAATAGGCAATAGCTAGTGATAAACAAGAAATTCAACTGCTCAAATCCAGTCTTGATGAGATGCATAAGAATATGCAAGCGAGCAAAAAGCGGGCTATTCAACAAAGTGAATTAGTGAAGCAAGTACAAGCCAAATTGAACTTGACTGAAAGAATGGTTATATATATAACCATTTTTCAAGAATAGGCACTAGAATTATGTAAACAACTAGAATCAACGCAACAAGGCCTTTTTGATAAGGTGGAAATTATTCAAAACCATTTCCAGGTTGTGAATCAATCATTGGAAAACATTTGTCTCAGAGAAAGAGAGGCTACTACAACTCGAATCACTTTTCAAGAAGCGGTTGTGTCATCGACCAGAGAAGAAATTTCTGTAATTCCCAGATTATCTATTGCAGAGCAGGTAAGAGGTGACATAATATTGAAAACATGGGAGGCCAATATAGCCGAGAGTAAAATATTGGCTAAGGAAATCAAATAGGCTTGTGAAGAGGTTTTTCACTCACTAAATAAAAAATCACTAGGCCTCAGAAAAGATGATTGTTCTGAAGTTCCGGGACAAATTGACATTGTAAAACATCAACTTGATATTAAAGCAAGCTTAGAAGAAGCTCAGGTTGAAATTTCACAGTTAAAACAAGTTGAAATCGCTCAGATAGATAGATGGTTGGTAAAGCCCAATTTACAGTTATAGTCAATGACTTCTGAAGACAAAAGGATAGAAGATAGACTGCCACAATTACAAAGGAAGTTGTACATTTTTGAAGCAAAAGATGTGACAGAACCTTCCGGGCTAGTAGCATAATTTGTAGGCAGGTGTGTCGAATGTATTGAGGGAGGAAAAGGGAGTACCTCAAAGAACCAATGAGGTAATATGTACTTCATGGGAAAGAGACAAAGGAAGACTAAGCAAAGCGTTCCAAGTCTTTAATTTTGTAACCGTCACTTTTTAGAAATAACGAGAATTACAACCACTTAGGGTTGAAAATCATTTTGTATAAATACATATTGAAAAGATGAAAAAAAGGCTGATTTTGGCCATATGTAATTGAGAAAGCTCTCCTCATTGAGGATTAATACAAATACAGACCAAAGATTCCACATTTCATTCATTTGAGTTATGTGTTCTTTTGTCTTTCCACATTCCAACATATTTTTATATATCTCCTTGATGAATGCTTGATCACAATTTAGTACAACATCTACCGTGATTACATTTCATTTAGTTATCTGATAGCAAACAATTTTTACTCTGTGTTTACTGTTAGTAAATATGATCAAAATCTGGACCAGGGGTCAAATTTTAGCTCAAAAATCAGAATTCTCTGAATTGCCTCAAAACGAACGTGAGCGTAGCCCTCGTCGTTGCAAACCCAACGCAACTCGTTTCGTCTCAAACGGACGTCGGGAGCGAGAGATATCGCGATCTGTCCGAATCGTCAAACAGGGAAAAAAATGGATGCTGACTGTGCAGTCCGTATAGTCCGTACGGATGCTGACGTGGCATGTCTGTACAATGATGTGGCATAGATGAATTGACAGATGATGTGGCAGAGTCCGTACATGCTGATGTGGCGACCATACGATGACGTGGCAGAATCTGGTTGGCAATTGAGGGCGAATGATATCTCGACACGTGGCATTTTTGGTCAAATGATTGGGTGCCACGTGGCCCAATCATGGGCTGCCACATGGCACCCCGGTATTTGCTAATGGTTTGCTTGTCAAAATATTTTTGGAGTCTGTGGGGTTTGATCCCCGGACCTCCACCACCAAGCGTTTTGGCCATGGCCGCCCAACTGGCGTGCCATGTGTTGGTTCTTGTATAACATATGGTTTTATTTTTATTTAAATTTAAACTATGTTATAAATGGTGGGGGGTCGGGCCTGGGCTTAGCCCCGGCCCACGGTTGTATTACATGTATTATATGACCAGTGGTAAACGGAGTGGCGCATATGAAGTTAGCCCATGGTTATGGGTGCTGTAACATATGACCCTTACCCATTGTTATATGCGCGTGGGATTTCTTTTAAAGTGGTTTAAAAACCGACCCGCAATGTGTCAATATTTCATTTGGTTGAAAAACGGTTAGCCCCTTTTGATATAGCGCGTGGTCACATAAGACCACATGACCACGACCTTGGCAGATTGGGGGTTTTAGTTCCGTTAACGGTTCGATGGTTTGCACCATTTTTTGGAATTGCTCGTGTGCTGGGTTTAAACGCGTTTTGGAGCATGTTCCTGGTTAAAAGCACACAGAGGTGCGTTTTGGCGAACCAGTTTCAGCAAGCTTGAAGGAGGAAAATGGCAGGAGGCCTATCTTCTTCATCTTTTGGCCGATTGAGGTGCCGTAAATGCCCAGCTAGGGGTTTTTGGATGTCTTGAATCCATTGGCACTGTTATCAAGGCCATTTGAAGACTTATTTTTTAGGATTTTAGCCATTGAAGTTTCAGGAAGCTCCAGGGAGCTTTAAGCCCTCATTGATTGAGGACATGGTTTGGTGAGCCTTTGTTTGTTTTATGTGATTGAATAATCATTTTTGGCTAATTAATATGCTCTGAACACATTGGGACAGGTTTCAGAGTTTGTTGAGGACTTTTATAGGTGTTTTTTCCAAAGAGAAGCTCAGGGAAGCTTATGGCCACATGTAGAAGAGGTCATGCCCGAATGAGCCATGATCCGTTTTTAGAGTTCTATTATTCATTTTTGGGGTTTTTATGTGTTCTGATCTCAATGGTACAGTCTGTTTTTCCATTGGAGTTGAGCAGCATCTTGTAAAAGAACTTTTGACAAATTAATCCCAGAGAGCCAAGTCCATTGATGGAGGCTCAAGGAGATGTAGCCTGGAGGGGGATGAACTCCTTTATCAGCTTGTTCTTGTTGTGAGTTTGATGGTTTATTTGATGCAAGTTGTGTTGCTGTGTATTTGTTTAAAGTACATATTTAACCATCTAAAAGAACAATTCCTCACACATAAACATTTACAAGAAGATGCATGAACTTAACACATAATTTTATCTTGCATATTTATACACATGAAGCAAGGTCCTGTAAAGTTTATTTTAATGAAGTAGCGGGTGCTTGCATAGCATACCAAGTCAGCCTTCTATTTTCAGATCAAATTACAAGACCTGTGAGTTAATTAGATTGCTACATTTTATGCTTCATTTGAGGTTATTCACTCTATTTTCTTCTTCTGTTACAAAGTAAGATTCTTCTATAACTGATGCCTTTCTTTGTCTAACAACTTTATGTTTTTCTTTCATTACATTCAATATTTTTAATTTTAACTTAGATACGAAAGACGACCTCTTAGCTGTTATACTATTAATTCAAATTAAGGAATTTTTCTCACATAACTGAGGTAGAAAACACAAACATTAAAACTTTCCTTATTTCTTGACGCCTGACATTATGTTTTGAGCCTTAAGTATAAACTCAAGAACAATATCAAGTTTTTTGAATTAGGCACATACAACAACAAACTATCAACCCAAAGCTGATATCCTTCATATTTATTTTCCCTGGGTTCTTGTTGTAACCCTTTTATGAATTGATTGAACAACTCATCTTCCTACAAGAGGGATTTAATCCTCTGTTTAATGTCATAATCTCCTACACTAGCCGCTTCTAAGTGTATAGTCTTCATATTTCGGCTAAGTGCATCTGCCACCTTGTTTTCTTTTCCTTTTATGTGTTTGATATCAAAATCAAACTCGTTGATCAACGCCATCCACCTGGTCCGTCTCGAATTCAACCTTGGATGGTAGAATAGGTACTTTATACCACAATGGTATGCCATTAGGACAAAGTTTCTCCCAAGCAAGTATTGTATCCACATCTTCAATGCATGCACGATTTTTGGAAGCTCCAGATTGTGGGTAACATAATTCTACTCATGTTCATTCAATTTTCGTGATTCATAACAAATCACTTGTCTGTCTTTCATTAGGACTCCTCCTAGTCCTTCCTTGAAAGCATGAATGCAAACCAAGAAATATTTTCCAGGGTCTTCAATCCTTAGAACATGGACATTGGTCAGAAGATGCTTCAACTATTGGAAGCTACCTTCAAACTCTGGTGACCATGTGAATATCTTCCCCTTTCTTTGCAATGAAGTAATGGGATTACCGATCTTGGAGAATCCCTTCATGAACCTTTTGTAATATCCAACCAACCCCATGCATGATCTTACTTCCAATACATTTCTAAGGGTATTCCAATCCATGATTTCCTTGATCTTTTTGGGATCCACTACCACTCCTTTTGCTAAGATTACTTGGCTTAAATACTGAATTTTCTTTTGAAATAGGTCACACTTGTTGAAATTAGCATACAACCGGTGCTCTCTCAACACCTATAACACTATCCTGAGATGTTCTTCATGCTGTTCTTTAATCTTGGAATACACCAAAATGTAATCCACAAACACTAAGAACAACTTGTCTTAATATTTGCTAATAATGTTATTCATCAAACACATGAATGTAGCTAGTGCATTTGTAAGCCCAAATGGCACCACCATAAACTCATAGTGTCCATAACTTGTTCTAAAGGTTATCTTGTGGATATCCTCATCCTTGATCCTAACTTGGTGATATCCCAACCTTAAAATCAATTTTTGAGGAAATTACAGCTCCTTTGAACTGGTCAAAGAGATCATCTATCCTAGGAAAAGGATACTTGTTCTTGATGGTCATATTGTTAAACTTCCTATAGTCAATGCATAGTCTCAAGGTACCATCTTTCTTCCTTTCAAACAGGGCTGGTGCTCCCCATGGAGATACACTTGGCCTAATGTAATATTTATCCAATATTTCCTTCAACTACATCTTCAGCTCCACCAACTCTGTGTGATCATCCCGTAGGGTACCTTTGAAGTTGGCACTGCTTCAGGCACAAGATATTTTGAAAAATCAAGATCTCTTTTTGGAGGTAGTCCTAACATCTTCTCTAAAAACACATCCTTGAATTCCCACAACACAGGGTGATCTTCATATTTCAGCTCCTTGATTTTTACTGAGTTAAGTACTTGTATAACATACAAGTTGCAACACTAATATTTTCCTCATTGAAACTGGCTTTTGAATGCCTTACAAAATTCTTGCATTGCCCTCATTATGTTCATATTCCAAAATATTCTCATAACAATTTATTTTTTCCTTGTGGGAAAATAGCTAATCCATACCCAAAAATACATCATATGAGCCTAGGGGAAGGATATTCAAGGACACTTGAGTCTGTAGTCCACTCATCACAAATGGGCATGCTTCTACTACCTCATCCACTTTTCTCTTTGTTCCAATGGCTAACTGAACCAACCATGCCCTTGCATGTTTCTTTCTCTGTAATGAACATGCCTCAACAACTCGAGGTGAAATATAACTTAGGTTATATCCTCGGTCAATTAAAACAGAGATGGGTTGGTTGGTAATAGTACCTTCCAATTCCACCACAGAGGCTTGGTGGTCTGCTTGTCGATTCTCCACAACTGCATATATTCTTGGCACACTCTTGGCCACAACATTGATTGTAGAGACTTCCTTTACATTATACACCTTCTTTTTGTCATGCTACATATGAGGAAAATCCCTCAACAAGTGTGGCTCTTCACATCCCCAACATTGCAAAGGTCCTCTCTCGGTCTCCTTTGCTCTTTCTCTTGTCTGCTCTGCTGGCTTATTTTCACTTAGACATGGAAAATTATTTTGGTGTACACTTCTACTTGGCTGACCCAATTGTGCACCTTTCCTGGAATTCTTGTATGGGAATGACTTGAATCCCTTATTATGGAATCCACTCCTGTCCTTCTTCTTCCATTCTTTTGAAGGCTCTTATTTATGCTTAGATTGGTCATAACAACACTTAGCCTTCCTGATAGTGTCCTCCAATGTTATAGGTTTATCAAACTCAATCATGTCTTGGTAGGACTGTGGTAATCCGCTGAGAAAACATTACACTCTTGATTTCTCATCCTTGAGGTAAGGGACATACATTAACAACTCAATAAAACTTTTGGCATATGCATCCATGGTAAGTTGTCCCAACTTATGCTCATGGAATTCCTTGATTTTATCCTCATAATACTTCTTTGATAGGTAATCCTTCTAGAAGTATTTCTCAAACTGGTTCCAGGTTAGTTTGCTTTCTTTCAATCCCTTGATTGACTTGAGGTATTCCCACCAGATGAAATATCCTCCATTCAGATTGAAAATGGTGATCCTCATAGTAATGGTGTAGCTGAAAGTACTTCTTCATAACAAACTGCCATGCCTCGACTTCTTCTCCCTTCTTAATTTCTCCATCAAAGGTAGGCAACTTAACCTTCTTGAATTCTTTAGTCAGAGAACTCTAAGAATTCTTACTCTTTTTCTTCTTAGGGACACTTGACTCTGTGCCACTGTTGGACAACTCTACTGAAGTAGTCTTCCTGCTAGATGAGTTTGTGGAAATGCTTCCACTTGATCTTCCCTTATTGGAATCCTGATGCCTCTTTTTGGAAGAAATTCTTCCCACATTATTATGTCTTGGCTCATGCCTTTGGGCATCTGAAGGGGTCTTCAAATTCTCTGACTACTGTAACTTAGCATTACTGGGACCCTACTGCAAATGTTTTTGAATCTCTAACAAGCTCCGTTGTAATACTACATTCAATTTTGTCTGTTCGGCCTAAGCTCTCATGAGCCTCTCATTGTCTGCCTTTAGACTTCTAATAGTGGCCATGAAATATGGAGGGGTCTCTTTACCCCTTCAAACATCAGATTCCTCATCTTTGAGGTGCGAGGTTTCTTCCATACTACGTTTTACCGTTCACCTCTGCTGCCTTTCAGTACATCCTACGTGATGAAACAACAACCATTATTAGTAATTACATTACCAATTTAAAGCATGCATGTTAAACAACACCAAAAACTTTCTTAAATGGTTTCAAGTGGCCTTGGTGACCCATTTAAGCCTAGAGTTTGAACTTTACTCTGATACCACTCTATGACACACCCAATGACCTAACCCTCTCTTAGGCTGGTGGGATGTTAAAATTTCTCTTTTTGGCTAAGCTCTTATCTAATCTTAAGGACCATAGTTGGATTCTGCTCATTGGGAGCTTTCCAATGACTATAACTAAACCCAATTTCGATCTCTAGATCTAACTTACTGTAGATTTTAACCTTGTACAGTATTTACTGCAAACAAATTTTCAGTAAAAGAACAGAAAAGATACAGTGGAAAATACAAACATTACACAGAGATTTTTCCCCTGGAAACCCAAACCAGGAAAACCAACATATTCTATATTCATTCATAGTGATACATTGTTTACAATACAATATACATATAGGATCCAACGGCATCCAAAACCCTAACCCAATGACTTGGATTAGTCAACAACCCTAATTCCTTAACTGGAAATAGAAAACCATCGACAAAAAACCATGTGTCGAAAAACCACCTAAATATGTGACACATTTCCGGAGGCAATTTTTTTTTGGGGGGCATTTCCCTGGAACCCCCACGTGGGTGGATTCGCCCCCCTGCACCCCCCAAGGGGGGGCATAACGGATCCCTCTCTTACCCCCCTGCATGCCCGATGCAATGCTGCCTGACACTGCTACTCGTGCAAAGAATATAACACATACCCAACACTTACAACCTTTCAAAGTTTTTCAAGATCTTTTTGTCAAAGTCCTCTTTAATTCCACATGGCATTCAAGTGGCTTCTAGCACTTTCACCATCTGATGTGGCACTAATGTATCTTTTTCCACCTAGACCAATAGTCCTCTAGTTCCACAACCCTAATTGTTTGCGCCCGCTTTCGTCATCATCGAGGGTTCTTCTCCCAATGAGCACTAAACACCCAACACTGAATGTTTTTATGATGACCCATCCATTGGAGAATTCTCAGATTCGCGACCCTTGGGTCTAACCTTCAACGAATCTGATTGTGTCAGCGCCCCCAACTCGCATGCTAGATAGTGTCCAAGTCCTTAACCTCTCTCACAGTGAATGGTTGAAATCTATGAAGATCCACGAATGACATTTCATCTCGCCTCCTTTCCGACCAATGACTATCATTTAACCTTATGCTTATTTTCATCATGGACACCTACTCCTATCCTTACATTTGGTCTCATGCATGGCATCCTCCAACAAATGGTTAGGATCTAACAACATCTAGATCCAACAACTTAGATTATCATTGAAGGCCTAACGACTTTTGGTTCCTCCGGGACCACTCTCGTCTGAATGACCATTCAACCGGTGACACTTATCACCACTAGAGACACGTTGGCTACCCTGGTGGACCGCCATATTACCATGAAATCATCATCCCTTTTCCACTCTTATATTATACCTACAACAATATACGATGGTGATCATTCTCGCCTATGTGTCGATCAACGACTCTCATTTATTCTCAAGGCCATCATCGTCGTTCACACTCTTTGGAACCATTGTCCCCTTTCACCAACCTCCTATACTCTAATGATTGTAATACCTCGGTTTTGAGCCCATATTAAATAATGTATTTTTTTAATTTATGAAAGGCCAGAGTGCCCAAACAATTAAAAGAGGCCAGTGTGCCTAGGAAATGTATTGTTTTGATCATTATTAATAATAAATACATCACTGGATACTAGATGGACAAGGACAAGAGTTATAGGGGGCTATGATTCCTCAAGAGAGGGGGCTTGGGGGGCTAAGTATTTATTTTATATTTTATTTACCCATTTTTTTTTTTAATGGAGAATATCAGTTACATGAGCTTTTTTGGGGGAAGGCCATGTGGTTCTCTATTTCCAAGAAACATATAAACCCGTCTTTGGTATGTTTGGGGGTTCACTCACTCATCCACTCACTCACTCACTCATTGTTCATTGTTCACAACTTTTATTATGTTCTCTCTCCATTCATTCTTTAACCCACTCTTCATTCCTCATTCATTTTGATCTTGGCTTGGGAAAGAAAAACAAAATGTTGGAGAGGATCCATGGTTTTGTTGGTTGTAATGACTTCTGGTGTATTCCAACCATGTATTAATTCCTGCATGTCTAAGATACATTGGCATGTGTTAAGTTTTTCCCATAGCTGTGAATCCCGAGAGTCACAACATGGATATTCTTGACCAGATGCACTCGATCCCTAGAAGGAGGTGGAAAACCTGAGGGATTGTGTGGCAGAGAAGGGGGTCCATTCTCTTGGGTTGTGCATGTTGGGTAGAAGAGAGTTGATGTACTTTGGATTGTTGTGTGTGCTGAGAAGCCTATGATAGATTGAGTCCTGAGTGGTTTGGGAAGCTAAGTGACACTCTGAAACTGTCCTTGTGGATCCATAGCCTTAGCTTGGGGGTGACATTGTTGTTGAGACTTGGAACAAAAATGTCTATGGTTGGGTGGAACGTCCTTGGTCTACAACCAGTTAGTGATTCATTTCATTAAAGATAAGTGCTGTCTGTCATGTGTTTCTCTGCTTATACATTTGTTTCCACCATGTATTGATTAATATCTCTGAGATGTGCATTTTTGATGTGTCTAATTGTTGGTTATTGTTGTGCATGAAATATGGTTCATTTCTTTTATGTTGTAGCATGAATCTTGATATCTGCATGTGAATATTTCATGCATGTTTATTAATTAAAAATTTATCAGAATTCAAAATTAGTTCAGAAGCGAGTTTTGAAGTAGCATAGCCTAGCCCGAGGGTGGCTGGGTACGCTATATATTGGTATCATAGTGTCTGGTTGAAACACTGGGCTAGTATGGGCCAAAACTGTTGGACATGGTATTATGGTTAAGAAGGAATATGTCTTTGAAATATTAAATCTCAGGAGAGATGGTGTTGCAGAGACCGCGCATAAGCTAGAGCGACATGCAGACATAGATCATTTGTAAAGGATCATAAAATCTTGACCATTCCCTTTTGAAATTCAGGGGCAATCACAACCGTTGAATAAAGGAACTCTAGATCATTAGATCAAGATCTAGGTAAACATAGATTGCCATATAGAGGTGAATCTAGAGGCTAGGAGAGATTAAGTCCCAATCGTCAGATCGAATTGATTGATCGCCAGCCGTTGATTGAAGCTAATCGATATATGGAAAACTCTGAAACTTCTCCGCTTCAGTGATTATTAGAGACAGGGCAGAAGCATGAAATCCCGAAGGCCTAAGTCACAAAGTCCCATTGGCCATTCGATATGATAGGAAGTTCGGGAGTAAGGCGAGCCGTAAATTCAGAGTGGAAGCATCACAAAGTTTCGAGACTTCAAAACTTCACCACTTCAAAGATTACTGGAGACTAGGAAAAGCCACGAAACGTCGAAGCTGTGAAGTGTCGAAGCTGTGAAGTGCTGAAGCCACGAAGTGCAAAGCCGCATTCGCAAAATCACGCAGGCCATCAGATCTAGAGTGGAGGAATGTGGACCATCTGATTGGGGGACTACATGTCTTATGCCACGTGGCAAGGGTGCCATATGGGGACATATGTCACATGATTTCAGGGCCTTTTGGACCGCAACGTGTCCGTTTTTGAGTGACATGTGGCATACATACCATGCTTCCATGTCACCATAGGTCACATCGGCATGCCATGCCATCTCCAAGATTATGGCCTCCGGGAACGTCCAACATCTCTACTAGTGAAAGTGTCGAAGGTCGAAGTAGCAAATTCACGTAGATCATTGTTCTAAGATTCCTTCGGGACTTTACTCAACCATTAGATGAAGTAGTGGAAGGATGGCATAAGCACTTCGAAATCTATCTCTCTAGGGGAGTTGAATGACTCGAGAGTTGTAATATCCCGGAGTCCCGGAGCGCTGAATTCCCAAAATGAATAAGGACCGTCCATCCCGATGCTTGATTAAGTCATGGCCGTTGGATCAACTAGTGGAAGGATAACGTAAGCAGAGGTGTTAACCAACATAAGTGGTCATCATCACTTTATGAAAACTTCAGTAGGTATCACTCCAAGGAAGTTGAACAACTCGAGAATTGTAATGTCCTGGAGTCTTAGAGTAGCGAATTCACATGGTCCATTGATCTAAGACCCTTCGGGAGTTCTCGTGCCTGCCCAATTTAACAATGGAAGGAGAGGGTAAGATATTTGGCGAGTATCACTCCGGGGGAGTTGAGCAACTTGGGAGTTGTAATGTTTCAGAGCCCTGGAGCGCCGAAGTCTCAAATTGATTAAGGCCATCCATCTCAATGTCATATTAATTCATGATCATCGATCTCATTGAATATTCTATATGAGCCGGGATCATCTAGTCGATGGGAGATTAAATATCAACTGTACGATCTACTAGTGGAGTTAATATAAGTGTTTCGAAGAATTTTACTCTAGGAGAGTTGGAAGTTGAAAAGGGAGATTAGCTCGAAGGCCGAAGTCTGGAGGACTTGGTTCCAATACTGATCTCATGATAAGGAAAAAGGGGCTGATTAGAAGCACGAAGGGCCTAGAAGTAAACAAGCCCACAATCATTTGTTGGAACGAGCTCCTGTGTAGAGGAATACAAAGAAACACCACTTAGAGTGGTTAAGCCCATGGTTTAGAGCCCTGGTCACAAGGATAGTGGATTGAAGGAATTGTCTGTGCAAAATTTGAATTCTGTACTAGTTTAAAGGGGTTGTGGAATAATTCAACAAGATCCTATTGCAAAACAAAAAAAATGGTGGAAGTGATGTTTTTTGGGAAGCCATAACTTTCAACTCAGATATCAGATTGGGGCAAGAGTATAATAATTAGAAAGATGATTTAGAGTAGAATAACAATGGATTGTTATAATTTGGAGAATGATAATATATTCCTTCATGAATTGAGCAGAAAAAGGACCTGTAGCATTGTTTGGATTTTTTTTTATAATATGCATAATTCTAACAAAATGGTTGCTTGCACATTTTGCAGAATTAAGGGGTATAAACATATCAGTTCAATATAATAATGCATATTCAAGAAATGGAAGAAGGAGAGGGAGCTTAAAACCATGATAAAGAGGTAAAATGGAAAAATATCGGTGTTGGTAATGCAAAGACATAATCAAACGGGCACAATAGTAGAGGGGAGAAAGAAACCTTATTAGAAACTGTGAGAAGCCTGAAAATAGAAGTGTAGAGTTACAAAGTAGAAAATGAGAGGTTGATGAGGGAAAAAACCATATAAATTATCAAGTAATGCAAATCTTAAATTAATTGTACATGCAAAGAAAGAATGGATCAAACTTGAAACATGAGGAAGAGGGTAGATATCATGAAAGAAGAGATACCTACAGAAGAGATGGTTATTCAAGAAGTGCTAGTATAACTCATAGAAATCACTCACCTCCTTACTCAACAAGGAAATTTAATGCATCTAAAGACTCCATAAGTATTCCAGAGGTGTCTCCTGTTAGGAACCAAAGAAGAAGACATGAATTTGATAGTTTACAAGGAGAGTTGAGGAAGCTTAAGCCACCATCCTTTTATGGTGAAAGAAAAAAGGGAGACGATGTTGAAGCATGGTTACTTGGACTCAGGAGGTATTTTCAATTGCATAACTACTCATGAAACCTAGAATCCATAATTTCCATTTATCATCTACATGGAAAAGATGCTATCTGGTGGGATCAACTCAAGCAAGTTGAGCACATAAATGAGAGCAGGATCACTTGGAATAAATTCAAGAAATATTTTTAGAAGGAGTACCTTTCAGAGCACTTCTATGACAAGAAAATGCAGGAGTTATTTGAACTTAGGCTGGGAAGCATGACCATGGTAGAGTATGAAAATAAGTTCTTGGGATTTCTAAAGTATGTGGGGTTTATAAAACATGAGAAAGTGAAAATACAAAGGTTTTTGAGTGGACTTCCATCCTTTTATAAAGAGAAGATTCAATATGATGAAATCAAGACTTTGACTGAGACCTTTAGAAAGGCTAAGTACATGTATGAGGAAGGAAAGGGCAGACAGTATTTGCATAAATCTTGGAAGGATAAGATGAAAGAGAAGTCTGATCAGAGAAAGAAAGGATTCAAACCTCTCAACATAAATAGCCCAAATAAAAATCAGCCAAACCAATATGCTAAGGATGAATCCAAGAGAAAATACTCCTTGGGAAAAAGGGGAAGACCTCCAATCCAATGTTGGGGATGCAAAGAAGATCAAATGTACAAGGATTGGCCTCATAGAAAAGACAAAGTGAATACCTTGCACAACATCCAAGAGGCTACAACAGTAGAAGACATGGGAAGAATATATGCAATGTTAGATGATCAACAAGCAAAGTACCGATCCAATATGATCGAGGTGGAAGGTAAAATCATCAATAATCCTGTTGCTATTTTAATGGATTAAGGAGAAAGTCATTGTTACATTGATCCTAAAATAGTGGATAGATTACATTTGGAGAAAAGTAAGATTGAAAAATAAAGTTTGGTTCAACTATCCACTAGAACCAAAAGGAGAATCCATGATATGGTTAGAGGTTGTTCCATAAGTATTAATGGTGTAAATACTAATGCTGATCTAAATATTATACCATTGGGGTCTTATGATATTCTAATTGGAATGGGTTGGTTGGACAAGCATCATGTTGTCCTAGATTTTCATAACAAGACATTTACATGTCTTGATGAAGAAGGAAAACATAACACTGTGAAAGGAGTTCCAAGACCCATCTCTATAAAGGAGATTTCAGCCTTACAACTGAAGCAATGTTTCAGAAAAGGATGTCAATTGTATGCAGACCATGTGGAGGATCCATAAAAGACAAAAGGGACAAGACTTGAATATTTTTTGATACTTCAAGAGTTTGAAGATGTATTCCAAGAAATACCAGGGTTGCCACTAGAGAGGGAGATAGATTTATCTATTGATTTAGTGCCAGGAGCTGCCCCGGTATCAAAAACACCTTACATAATGAGTACACCAGAATTAAAATAATTACAAATGCACTTGGAATAACTGTTGAAGAAAGGGTACATACGTCCAAGTGTTTCACCTTGGGGAGCACCAATACTCTTTCTCAAAAAGAAGGATGGAACATTGAGGCTGTGTATTGACTTTCGATAGCTGAATATATCCACTATGAAGAACAAATATCCTTTACCCAGAATTGATCACCTCTTTGATCAACTAAGAGGGGAAAAAATATTTTCAAATATAGACTTGAGATCGGGATACCATCAGGTAAGAATCAGGGAAGAAGACATCCATAAGATAACCTTTAGAACCAGATATGGGCATTATGAATTTGTAGTGGTGCCATTTGGAATGTCCAATGCACCGACTATATTTATGTTCTTAATGATTGGCATATTCAGAATTTATTTGGACAAGTTTGTCATAGTATTTGTGGACGACATACTTATCTTTTCTAAGTCAGAGGAAGAGCATGAACATCACATAAGATTGGTATTGCAAGTGCTGAGGGAATATCAGTTGTATGCTAAGCTTAGTAAGTGTTATTTTTACCAAGAACATATCCATTACTTGGGACACATTATTTCAGAACAAGGTATAATAGTAGATCCAGAGAAGATTGAAGCCATTAGAGGATTTCCAACATCCATGAATGTTTCAGAAGTAAGATATTTTATGGGATTAGCTGGTTACTACAAAATATTTATAACAGGGTTCTCTAAGATTGATCATCCCATCACTTCTTTTCAAAAGAAGGGAATTAAATTTGAATGGACATCTGAGTGAGAAGAGAAATTTAATTTATTGAAAGAATTACTTACTAGTGCACCTATTTTAAAGATTGCTGACCCAAATGAAAGTTTTGTGGTATGTACATATGCATGCAAGGAAGGACTTGGGTGAGTCCTTACTCAAGATGGACATGTCATTGATTATGAGTCCATAAATCTTAAAGAACATGAGAGGAACTATGCCACACATGACTTGGAACTTGCTACCATTGTTCACGCATTGAATATGTAGAGGCATTATCTCATGGGGAGGATATTTGAATTAAGAACAGAGCATAGTGGTCTGAAATATCTTTTTGAACAACCAACTTTGAATGCTAGGAAAACGAAAGGGCTAGAATTTTTAAGTGAATACAATTTTGACATCAAGCATATCAAAGGAAAAGAAATTAAAGTTGTCGATGCACTTAGTAGAAGAGTACATCTCATGCATGCTACAACCATTAGTATGCATCAATCAGATTTAAAGAGTATAATTTTAGATGTTGTTACAGATCAACGTTACCTACAAGTAAAAGAAAGCTTACAACAAGAAAATGTACAACAGAAAATTAAAGAATATGAGATAAACGAAGATGGATTACTTATGCATAAAAATAGAATTTGGGTTCCTAGTTCCAAATAACTTAGGAATTTGGTATTAAAAGAAATGCATAATGTTCCGTATGTCGAACATCCTGGTTACCAGAGAAAAAATGTAGTAGTAAGAAGCCAATTATTTTGGCCAGGAATGAAGAAAGATCTTGCTGATTACATTGCCAGATGTATGGAATGTCAGAGAGTGAAGGCTGAGCATAGGCACCCAACGGGGTTGCTACAACCATTACCAATTCCAGAGAAGAAATGGGAAGTGGTAACCATTGATTTTATAACTAAATTGCCCAGGACATCAAGACAACATGATTCAATCATGTTATTGGTTGCTAAATTGACAAAGGCTTCTCATTTTGTTCCTGTAAAAATGACTCATACAGCAAATAATATTACAGAAATTTACATGAGGGAGATTTCTAGGTTGCATGGGATACCTAAGGCAATTGTTTCAGATAGAGATACAAAGTTTACTTCAAATTTCCGGAGGGGATTGTTTAAAGGATTTGGTACAAATATGAACTTTAGCGCAACATACCATCCACATTCGTATGGGCAAACAAAGAGAGTGAAACAAGTAATTGAAGACATGTTGAGAATGTATGTGATGGATAAGCCATCTAAGTGGGAAGATTACTTGCACTTGGTTAAGTTTTCCTATAATATTGGGTATCAAGGTTCATTGAAAATGGGCCCATTTGAAGCTTTGTATGGTAGGAAATGCAATACTCCAGTGAGTTGGGACAACCCAAAAGATAGAGTTGTACTTGGGCCAGAATTGCTCAAGGATATGGAAGACCAGATGGTTAGAATTAAGTAGAATTTAAAGGTATTTCAAGATAGACAAAAAAATTATGCAGATAAGAACATGATAGTTAGAGAATTTAAAGTGGGGGAGCATGTGTTTTTAAAAGTGAAGCCCAAGAATATCTCCTTGAAGTTGGGTAGTTGTACAAAGCTAGCAATCATATTCTGTGGTCCATTTGAGATTTTGGACAAGATAAGGCCAGTTGCATACATGCTTGCATTGCTTGCTTCCATGAATGTACATAATGTATTTCATGTCTCTTTGCTAAAAAAATATGTACACGATCCTAACCATGTTATTGATTGACATCTGATTCAGGTAGAGGCAGAGGGAGACTTTCAAGTCCAACCCATGCGAATATTGGACAAAAAAGTCAAAATGATTCGAAATCGAGTTATAGAGCTGGTAAAAGTCCAGTGGACCTGCTACGGTCCTGAAGATGCTACTTTGGAGCATGAAGATGCCATGTGGGTAGAGTACCCACAACTTTTTGAATAAATTTTGAAATTTTGATTTTTCTTTTGTATATGCACTAAGGACAGTGCCAACATAAGAGGAGGGAAATGTAATACCACGATTTTGAGCCCATATTAAATAATGTATTTTATTAATTTATGAAAGGCCAAAGTGCCCAAACAATTAAAAGAGGTTAGTGCGCATAGGAAATGTAATGTTTTGATCATTATTAATAATAAATACACCACTTGATCCTAGACATACAAGGACAAGAGTTATATGGGGCTATGATTCCACAAGAGAGGGGTCTTGAGGGGCTAAGTATTTATTCTATATTTTATTTACCTATTTTTTTGTTTTAATGGAGAATATTAGTTAAATGAGCTTCTTGGGGGAAAGACCATGTGGTTCTCTATTTCCAAGAAATATATAAACCGATCTTTGGTCTGTTTTGGGGTTCACTCACCCATTCACTCACTCACTCATTGTTTAGTGTTCATTGTTCATACCTTTCATTATGTTCTCTCTACATTCATTGTTTCAGCCACCCTTCATTCCTCATTCATTTTGATCTTGGCTTGGGAAAGAAAAACGAATTGTTGGAGATGAGACATGGTTTTGTTGGCTGTAATGACTGCTGGTGTAATCCAACCATGAATTAATGCCTACATGTTTGAGATGCATTGGCATGTGTTCAATTTTTCCCACATCTGTGAATCCTGAGAGTCCCAGCATGGATATTCTTGACTAGATGCATTGGAGCCCTGAAAGGAGGTGGACAACCTGAGGGATTGCGTGGCAGAGAAGTGGGTCCATTCTCTTGGGTTGTGCAAGCTAGGTAGAAGAGAGATGGTATACTTTGGATTGTTGTGTGTGATGAGAATCTCATGAGAGATTGAGTGCTGACTCGTTTGGGGAGATGAGTGACACTCTAGAACCGTCCTTGTGGATTCATAGCCCTGGTTCAGGGGTGACATTGTTGTTGAGACTTGGAACAATAGTGTCTACGGTTGGGTGAAACGTCCTTGGTATGCAACCAGTTGGTGATTCATTTCATTAAACATAAGTGTAAATGTGTTGAACCTGCACATAATAGATCTAGCTAGAAAATAATATACACATTTGTAGAGAGAATTGGAGAAAGAAGAAGAAGGAAATAAATAATGGAAGAATTCTCATTAACTGTATTCCACACTCAAAGACTGAATAATTTACAATAGATATAGGATACATGAGTAACTAATGAGACATAGTGGTGGTCTAGAGTGATCTGGACACACACCAACAGTTACAGGAGTAAACTTTCACCGAGTCTAGTCTCTCAGGCAGTTACGAGAGTGAACTTCCACCTAGCTGAGTTAACTAGTCAACTAGTATTCAATTAACTGATTGAACAGAGAGTAGTGAGGAGTTAACTCATGAAATCAAGGGTAATGCGCCAGTCTGGTGATAATCCCAAGGCAAGTGCACATTAGCTGGTGATGATCCCAATGTTGCATGGTGATAAAACCAATGCAACATCTAAACTCAACTCAACTAGTCAAACTGAAGTGTCAACTGAAAGAGAATATTCTCCAGATGGAATATTCTTCCTTAAAATATAGGAGACTAGATAATGACTAATTATGACCAATAAAAAAGGAAAAACTTTAGGAAAAAAATAAATCCTAGGTGTGTGTGAAGTAACTCCAACACCCCCCCCTAAACATCACTATGGTGAAAATAAAGAATGGGTCCCGACAACGAGGCCATGTTAGGTATCCAAATACAAAAGATACACTGGAATAAATGAGGAAAGAGGGAAAAACTCATGGGGAAACCCCCCCTCAAATTACAATGCATACAAAAATAAAATGAGAAGGAACAAAAAGCAGTTGCTAAGCAACCATGTCCTTCACTCCAAGAAGGCCTCACAACTGTGCAAGTTTGTGCTCGTTGAAGATTTTGTTGAAGATGTAGATGTTTGCACGGATCTGATGAAGTAGATGCATCATTGAGATGTACACACATATCCACTTTCTCTTCTTGTAATGAACAATATCCAAATAAATTTTGGATAAAACTTTGAAAACCGTGCGGCCGTTTCTGGAAAAAACGCTGAAATTTTGTTGATTTTGAAATGATCATAATTTCACTTTCGGGACTCCATTTCAGACGATTTTTTTTTGAAATTATATATTTTCGCGAGAGGAATTCAAATATACAATTTGTTTCTGCAAATCGTTCTCATAAAATATCAGAATTGATTCTGATGTGCGCGGCTCCCTTTTTGTCTCCTGAGATGCATGCATTGTGCATGGAAAAGTATCTGCATGTGACTCCTGAGATGCATGCCATATATCTTCCACATGAATTTCAGAAAAAAATCTAAGATATAGTAGACATCATCTTTAATTAATGGAATACAAATTTTTGTAGATACTTGTGTAGAAGGCTCTTCAAATTGAGATGATTTATCTTCCAGTGGCTTTTCTACATTCTCTATCTTGTCAACATTTTGCATGCATTCTTCTTTATTCCAGAATAAAACCTCCAATCTGCTCCATAAATCATTTGGAGTGAACTCTTGTGAGTCATCATATATTTGATGGAGAATTTTGGGAGAAATAAAATAGAGGATACATCCTATGGCCATATCTTGTCTATTGAGAAAGTCATTTTTCTCATCGACGGAATCAGGCTCTACTTCCATTTCCATAATTATTTGGTACAAGCCTCTACATCTGAGCATAAGCAGAATTTTTGTCTTCCATTCCAAATAGTTATGAGGCGTGAGAAGTATTGCTGGTGAGTAAAACATAGATTCCATCTTTATGTGTTCTTCAATCTTAAGTACCTGCAAAAAATAATTTGGTGTAGTTTTTGCTTAGCAGTCCGTCAGCTCTGATACCATGTAAATGTGTTGAACCTGCATAGAATAGATCTAGATAAACAATAATACACACATTTGAAGAGAGAATTGGAGAAGGAAGAAGAAGGAGAGAAAGAATGGAATAATTCTCATTAACCGTTACGAATAATGAGTAATTTACACATGATATACTCTGTATAACTCAATGAGTTCGACTTGAGGTGAACCAATGAGCCATAGTGGTGGTCTAGAGTGATTTGGACACACATCAACAGTTATGGGAGTGAACTTCCACCTATTCTAGTTTCTCAGGCAGTTGAGGGAGTGAACTGCCACCTAGTTGAGTTAGCTAGTCAACTAGTCTTCAGTTAACTGACTAAACAAAGAGTAGTGAGGAGTTAACTCAGGGAATCAAGGCTAATGCGCCACTCTGGTGATGATACCAAGGCAAGGTCGAATTAGCATGGTGATGATCCCAATGCAACATCTAAACTCAACTCAACTAGTCAAACCGAAGTGTCAACTGAAAGAGAATATTCTCCAGGTGGAATATTCTCCCCTAAAATATAGGAGACTGGATANGACTAATTATGACTAATAAACAAATAAAAACCTTAGGAAAAAGAAATCCTAGGTGTGTGTGAAGTAACTCCAACACCCCCCTGAACATCACTATGGTGAAAATAAAGATTGGGTCCTGGCAACGAGGCCATGTTAGGTATCCAAGTACAAAAGATACACTGAAAATAAAGTGAGGAAAGAGGGAAAACCTCATGGGAAACTCCCCCCCTCAAGGTACAATGTATGTAAAAAGAAGAACTACAGTTGCTAGGCAACTGTGTCCTTCACTCCAAGACAACCTCGCAGAGAATGGAATTTCTGCTCAGTGAAGGTCTTGGTGAAAATGTCTGCCGTCTGTTCTGCTAAAGGACAGAACTGTAAGTCGATGATCCCCTCCTGTACTAAGTCCCGGATGTAGTGCATGTGGATCTCGATGTGCTTCGTCCGTTGCCTCTGAATTGGATCTCTGCAGAACTTCAGAATGCTCTGGTTGTCACACCAGATGACGATTGATCGATGAAACTGAATGCCCAACTCAGTGAGAAAATGTTGTAGCCACATAGCTTGAATGGTTATGTTAACTACCCCTCTGTACTCTGCCTTGGCTGAAGATAGAGCAATGACAACTTGCTTCTTGCTCGACCAATAGATAGGATCGTAACCAAGACTGAGTGAGTAACTAGATGTGGACTTGCGATCAATGCTATCGCCAGCCCAGTCGGAATCAGTAAACCCAATGAGATTTAATGTAGAGTCTGCTGCATAATGAATCCCAAAGGTGATGGTGCCCTATACGTATCGAAGGATACGCTTTGCATCTTTCCAATGTAGCTCATGCGACTCCTGCATGAACCTCGAAACTGTGCCAACTGCATATGAGAGGTTTGGTCTGGAGTGTGTAAGATACAACAAACTCCCCACTAGCTGTCTGTACAGTGTGTTGTCAATCAGTGGAGTCTCCCCTGATAGGAAAGGAGTCGGAGCAGACTTGCAGTCTGTCATGTGAAATCTCTCAAGGAGATCTCGTGCATACTTGGCTTGAGATAGTTTGATGCCTGATGCATCCTGACTAATCTCAAGTCCAAGGAAGAAGTGTAGCGGACCCA
>JASDQU010309315.1:128052-140362 GCA_032191745.1 Picea mariana
AATATTTTTAATTTTAACTTAGATACGAAAGACGACCTCTTAGCTGTTATACTATTAATTCAAATTAAGGAATTTTTCTCACATAACTGAGGTAGAAAACACAAACATTAAAACTTTCCTTATTTCTTGACGCCTGACATTATGTTTTGAGCCTTAAGTATAAACTCAAGAACAACATCAAGTTTGTTGAATTAGGCACATACAACAACAAACTATCAACCCAAAGCTTATATCCTTCATATTTATTTTCCCTAGGTTCTTGTTGTAACCCTTTTATGAATTTATTGAACAACTCATCTTCCTACAAGAGGGATTTAATCCTCTGTTTAATGTCAGAATCTCCTACACTTGCCGCTTCTAAGTGTATAGTCTTCATATTTCAGCTAAGTGCATCTGCTTTTCTTTTTATGTGTTTGATATTGAAATCAAACTCGTTGATCAATGCCATCCACCTGGTCCATCTCAAATTCAACCTTGGATGGTAGAATAGGTACTTTATACCACAATGGTATGTCATTAGGACAAAGTTTCTCCCAAGCAAGTATTGTATCCACATCTTCAATGCATGCACGATTTTTGGAAGCTCCAGATCGTGGGTAACATAATTCTACTCATGTTCATTCAATTTTCGTGATTCATAACAAATCACTTGTCTGTCTTTCATTAGGACTCCTCCTAGTCCTTCCTTGCAAGCATCAATGCAAACCAAGAAATATTTTCCAGGGTCTTCAATCCTTAGAACATGGACATTGGTCAGAAGATGCTGCAACTGCTGGAAGCTACCTTCAAACTCTGGTGACCATGTGAATATCTTCCCCTTTCTTTGCAATGAAGTAATGGGATTACCGATCTTGGAGAATCCCTTCATGAACCTTTTGTAATATCCAACCAACCCCATGCAGGATCTTACTTCCAATAAATTTCTAAGGGTATTCCAATCCATGATTTCCTTGATCTTTTTGGGATCCACTACCACTCCTTCTGCTAAGATTACTTGGCTTAAATACTGAATTTTCTTTTGAAATAAGTCAAACTTGTTGAAATTAGCATACAACTGGTTCTCTCTCAACACCTATAACACTATCCTGAGATGTTCTTCATGCTCTTCTTTAATCTTGGAATACACCAAAATGTAATCCACAAACACTAAGAACAACTTGTCTTAATATTTGCTAATAATGTTATTCATCAAACACATGAATGTAGCTAGTGCATTTATAAGCCCAAATGGCACCACCATAAACTCATAGTGTTCGTACCTTGTTATAAAGGTTATCTTGTGGATATCCTCATCCTTGATCCTAACTTGGTGATATCCCAACCTTAAAATCATTTTTTGAGAAAACTGCAGCTCCTTTGAATTGGTCAAAGAGATCATCTATCCTAGGAAAAGGATACTTGTTCTTGATGGTCATATTGTTCAACTTCCTATAGTCAATGCATAGTCTCAAGGTACCATCTTTCTTCTTTACAAACAGGGCTGGTGCTCCCCGTGGAGATACACTTGGCCTAATGTAATATTTATCCAATATTTCCTTCAACTACACCTTCAGCTCCACCAAATCTGTGTGATCATCCTGTAGGGTACCTTTGAAGTTGGCACTACTTCAGGCACAAGATCTTTTGAAAAATCAAGATCTCTTTTCAGAGGTAGTCCTAACATCTCCTCTAAAAACAAATCCTTGAATTCCCACAACACAGGGTGATCATCATATTTCAGCTCCTTGATTTTTACTGAGTTAAGTACTTGTATAACATACAAGTTGCAACACTAATATTTTCCTCATTGAAACTGGCTTCTGAATGCCTTACAAAATTCTTGCATTTCCCTCATTATGTTCATATTCCAAAATCTTCTC
The DNA here is from genome assembly GCA_032191745.1 of Picea mariana. Classification (NCBI taxonomy): domain Eukaryota; kingdom Viridiplantae; phylum Streptophyta; class Pinopsida; order Pinales; family Pinaceae; genus Picea; species Picea mariana. Next base: position 129,912 of record JASDQU010309315.1, read on the forward strand.
ATAACAATTTAATTTTTCCTTGTGGGAAAATAGCTAATCCATACCCAACAATACATTATATGAGCCTAGGGGAAGGATATTCAAGGATGCTTGAGTTTGTAGTCCACTCATCACAAATGGGCATGCTTCTACTACCTCATCCACTTTTCTCTTTGTTCCAATGGCTAACTGAACCAACCATGCCCTTGCATGTTTCTTTCTCTGTAATGAACATGCCTCAACAACTCGAGGTGAAATATAACTTAGGTTAGATCCTCGGTCAATTAAAACAGAGATGGGTTGGTTGGTAATAGTACCTTCCAATTCCACCATAGAGGCTTGGTGGTCTACTTGTCGATTCTCCACAACTGCATATATTCTTGGCACACTCTTGGCCACATCATTGATTGTAGATACTTCCTTTACATTATACACCTTCTTTTTGTCATGCTGCATATGAGGAAAATCCCTCAGCAATTGTGGCTCTTCACATCCCCAACATTGAAAAGGTCCTCTCTCGGTCTCCTTTGCTCTTTCTCTTGTCTACTCTGCTGGCTTATTTTCACTTAGACATGGAAAATTATTTTGGTGTACACTTCTACTTGGCTGACCCAATTGTGCACCTTTCCTGGAATTCTTGTATGGGAATGACTTGAATCCCTTATTATGGAATCCACTCTTGTCCTTCTTCTTCCATTCTTTTGAGGGCTCTTGTTTATACTTAGATTGGTCATAACAACACTTAGCCTTCCTGATAGTGTCCTCCAATGTTATAGGTTTATCAAACTCAATCATGTCTTGGTAGGACTGTGGTAATCCATTGAGAAAACACTGCACTCTTGATTTCTCATCCTTGAGGTAAGGGACATACATTAACAACTCGATAAAAATTTTGGCATATGCATCCATGGTAAGTTGTCCCAACTTATGCTCATGGAATTCCTTGATTTTATCCTCATAATACTTCTTCGATAGGTAATCCTTCTAGAAGTATTTCTCAAACTGGTTCCAGGTTAGTTTGCTTTCTTTCAATCCCTTGATTGACTTGAGGTCTTCCCACCAGATGAAATATCCTCCATTCAGATTGAAAATGGTGATCCTCGTAGTAATGGTGTAGCTGAAAGTACTTCTTCAGAACAAACCGCCATGCCTCGACTTCTTCTCCCTTCTTAATTTCTCCATCAAAGGTAGGAAACTTAACCTTCTTGAATTCTTTAGTCAGAGAACTCTGAGAATTCTTACTCTTTTTCTTCTTAGGGACACTTGACTCTGTGCCACTGCTAGACAACTCTACTAAAGTAGTCTTCCTGCTAGATGAGTTTGTGGAAATGCTTCCACTTGATCTGCCCTTATTGGAATCCTGATGCCTATTTTTGGAAGACATTCTTCCCACATTATTATGTCTTGGCTCATGCCTTTGGGCATCTGAAGGGGTCTTCAAACTCTCTGACTACTGTAACTTAGCATTACTGGGACCCTACTGCAAATGTTTTTGAATCTCCAACACGCTCTGCGGTAATACTACATTCAATTTTGTCTGTTCAGCCTAAGCTCTCATGAGCCTCTCATTGTCTGCCTTTAGACTTCTAATAGTGGCCATCAAATATGGAGGGGTCTCTTTACCCCTTGAATCATCAGATTCCTCATCTTTGAGGTGTGAGGTTTCTTCCATACTGCGTTGTACCATTCACCTTTGCTGCCTTTCAGTACATCCTACGTGATGAAACAACAACCATTATTAGTAATTACATTACCAATTTAAAGCATGCATGTTAAACAACACCAAAAACTTTCTTAAATGGTTTCAAGTGGCCTTGGCGACCCATTTAAGCCTAGAGTTTGAACTTTACTCTGATACCACTCTATGACACACCCAATGACCTAACCCTCTCTTAGGCTGGTAGGATGTTAAAATTTCTCTTTTTGGCTAAGCTCTTATCTAATCCTAAGGACCATAGTTGGATTCTTCTCATTGGGAGCTTTCCAACGACTATAACTAAACCCAATTTCGATCTCTAGATCTAACTTACTGTAGATTTTAACCTTGTACAATATTTACTGCAAACAAATTTTTAGTAAAAGAACAGAAAAGATACAATGGAAAATACAAACATTACACAGAGATTTTTCCCCTGGAAACCCAAACCAGGAAAACCAACATATTCTATATTCATTCATAGTGATACATTGTTTACAATACAATATACATATAGGATCCAACAACATCCAAAACCCTAACCCAATGACTTGGATTAGTCAACAACCCTAATTCCTTAACTAGAAATAGAAAACCATCGACAAAAAACCATGTGTCGAAAAACCACCTAAATATGTGACACATTTCCGGAGGAAATTTTTTTTTTGGGGGTGTTGCCCTGGAACCCCCACATGGGTGGATTCGTCCCCCTGCACCCCCCAAGGGGGGGCCTAACGGCCCCCTCTCTTACCCCCCTGCGCGCCCGATGCAATGCCGCCTGACACTGCTACTCGTGCAAAGAATATAACACATACCCAACACTTACAACCTTTCAAAGTTTTTCAAGATCTTTTTGTCAAAGTCCTCTTTAATTCCACATGGCATTCAAGTGGCTTCTAGCACTTGCACCATCTTATGTGGCACTAATGTAGCTTTTTCCACCTAGACCAATAGTCCTCCAGTTCCACAACCCTGATTGTTTGCGCCCGCTTTCGTCATCATCGAGGGTTCTTCTCCCAATGAGTACTAAACACCCAAAACTGAATGTTTTTATGATGACCCATCCATTGGAGAATTCTTAGATTCACGACCCTTGGGTCTAACCTTCAATGACTCTGATTGTGTCAGCAATGCCCCCAACTCGCATGCCAGATAGTGTCCAAGTCCTTAACCTCTCTCACAGTGAATGGTTGAAATCTATGCAGATCTACAAATGACATTTCATCTCGCCTCCTTTCCGACCAATGACTATCATTTAACCTTATGCTCCTTTTCATCATGGACACCTACTCCTATTCTTACATTTGGTCTCATGCATGGCATCCTCCGACAAATGGCTAGGATCTATCAACATCTAGATCCAATGACTTAGATTATTATTGAAGGCCTAGCGAATTTTGGTTCCTCTAGGACCACTCTCGTCTGAATGACCATTCAACCGGTGACACTTATCACCAATAGAGACACGTTGGCTACCCTGGTGGACCGCCATATTACCATGACATCATCATCCCTTTTCCACTCTTATATGAGACCTACAACAATATACGATGGTGATCATTCTCGCCTATGTGTCGATCTATGACTCTCATTTATTTTCAAGGCCATTGTCGTCGTTCACACTCTTTGGAACCATTGCCCCCTTTCGCCAACCTCCTATACTCTAATGATTGTAATACCCCGGTTTTGAGCCCATATTAAATAATGTATTTTTTTAATTTATGAAAGGCCAGAGTGCCCAAACAATTAAAAGAGGCCAGTGTGCCTAGGAAATGTATTGTTTTGATCATTATTAATAATAAATACATCACTGGCTACTAGACGGACAAGGACAAGAGTTATAGTGGGCTATGATTCCACAAGAGAGGGGCTTGGGGGGCTAAGTATTTATTTTATGTTTTATTTACCCATTTTTTGTTTTAATGGAGAATATCAGTTACATGAGCTTTTTTGGGGGAAGGCCATGTGGTTCTCTATTTCCAAGAAACATATAAACCCGTCTTTGGTATGTTTGGGGGTTCACTCACTCATCCACTCACTCACTCACTCATTGTTCATTGTTCACACCTTTTATTATGTTCTCTCTCCATTTATTCTTTGATCCACTCTTCATTCCTCATTCATTTTGATCTTGGCTTGGGAAAGAAAAACAAAATGTTGGAGAGGAGCCATGGTTTTGTTGGCTGTAATGACTGCTGGTGTATTCCAACCATGTATTAATTCCTGCATGTCTAAGATTCATTGGCATGTGTTAAGTTTTTCCCATAGTTGTGAATCCCGAGAGTCCCAACATGGATAGTCTTGACCAGATGCACTCGATCCCTAGAAGGAGGTGGACAACCCGAGGGATTGTGTGGCAGAGAAGGGGGTCCATTCTCTTGGGTTGTGCAGGTTGGGTAGAAGAGAGATGATGTACTTTGGATTGTTGTGTGTGCTAAGAAGCCTGTGATAGCTTGAGTCTTGAGTGGTTTGGGAAGCTGAGTGACACTCTGGAACTGTCCTCGTGGATCCATAGCCTTAGCTTGGGGGTGACATTGTTATTGAGACTTGGAACAAAAATGTCTATGGTTGGGTGGAACGTCCTTGGTCTACAACCAGTTGGTGATTCATTTCATTAAAGATAAGTGCTGTCTGTCATGTGTTTCTCTGCTTATACATTTGTTTCCACTATGTATTGATTAATATCTTTGAGATGTGCATTTTTGATGTGTTTGATTGTTGGTTATTGTTGTGCATGACATATGGTTCATTTCTTTTATGTTGTAGCATGAATCTTGATATCTGCATGTGAATATTTCATGCATGTTTATTAATTAAAAATTTATCAGAATTCAAAATTAGTTCAGAAGCGAGTTTTGAAGTACCATAGCCCAGCTCGAGGGTGGTTGTGTACGCTATATATTGGTATCATAGTGTCTGGTTGAAACACTGGGCTGGTATGGGCCAAAACTGTTGGACATGGTATTATGGTTAAGAAGGAATATGTCTTTGAAATATTAAATCTCAGGAGAGATAGTGTTGCAAAGACCGCGCATAAGCCAGAGTGACATGCAGAGATAAATCATTTGTAAAGGATCATCAAATCTTGACTGTTCCCTTTTGAAATTCAAGAGTAATCAAAACCGTTGAATAAAGGAGCTCTAGATCATTAGATCGAGATCTAGGTAAACAAAGATTGCCATATAGAGGTGAAGCCCGAGGCTAGGAGAGATTAAGTCCCAACCGTCAGATCAAATTGATCGATCACCAACCGTTGATCGAAGCTAATCGAGATATGGAAAACTCTGAAACTTCTCCGCTTCAGTGAATATTAGAGACAGGGCAGAAGCATGAAATCCCGAAGGCCTAAATCGCAAAGTCCCGTTGGCCATTCGATATGATAGGAAGTTTGGGAGTAAGGCAAGCCGTAAATTCAGAGTGGAAGGATTACGAAGTTTTGAGACTTCGAAACTTCGCCACGTCAAAGATTACTGGAGACTAGGAAAAGCCACGAAACGCCAAAGCTGCGAAGTTCCGAAGTCGCGAAGTGCTGAAGCCACGAAGTGCAAAGCCGCATTCGCAAAATCATGTAGGCCGTTAGATCTGGAGTGGAGGAATGTGGACCAACTGTTTGGGGGACTACATGTCTTATGCCACATGGAAGGGGTGCCATATGGAGACATATGTCACATGATTTCAGGGCCTTTTGGACCCTAACGTGTCCATTTCTGAGTGACATGTGGCATACATACCATGCTTCAATGTCACCGTAGGTCACATCGACATTCCATGTCATCTCTGAGATTATGGCCTCTGGGAACGTCCAACATCTCTACTAGTGAAAGTGTCGAAGGTCGAAGTAGAAAATTCACGTAGATCATTGTTCTAAGATTCCTTCAGGACTTTAATCAACCATTAGATGAAGTAGTGGAAGGATGGCATAAGCACTTTGACATCTATCACTCCAGGGGAGTTGAATGACTCGAGAGTTGTAATATTCTGGAGTCCCAGAGCGTTGAATTCCCAAAATGAATAAGGACCGTCCATCCTGATGCTTGATTAAGTCATGGCCATTGGATCAACTAGTGGAAGGATAACGTAAGCAGAGGTGTTAACCGACATAAGTGGTCATCATCACTTTATGAAAACTTCAGCAGGTATCACTCCAAGGAAGTTGAACAACTTGAGAATTGTAATGTCCTGGAGTCTTAGAGTAGTGAATTCACACGGTCCATTGATCTAAGACCCTTCTGGAGTTCTCGTGCCCACCCAATTTAACAATGGAAGGAGAGGGTAAGAGATTTGGCGAGTATCACTCCGGGGGAGTTGAGAAACTTGGGAGTTGTAATGTTTCAGAGCCCCGGAGTGCCGAAGTCTCAAATTGATTAAAGCTGTCCATCTCAATGTCATATTAATTCATGATCGTCGATCTCGTTGAAGCTTCTATATGAGCCGGGATCATCCAGTTGACGGGAGATTAAATATCAACCATACGATCTACTAGTGGAGTTAATATAAGTGTTTCGAAGAATTTTACTCTAGGAGAGTTGGAAGTTGAAAAGGGAGATTAGCTCGAAGGCCGAAGTCTGGAGGACTTGGTTCCAATACTGATCTCATGATAAGGAAAAAGGGGCTGATTAGAAGCACGAAGGGCCTAGAAGTAAACAAGCCCACGATCATTTGTTGGAACGATCTCCTGTGTAGAGGAATACAAAGAAACACCACTTAGAGTGGTTAAGACCATGGTTTAGAGCCCTGGTCACAAGGATAGTTGATTGAACGAATTGCCTGTGCAAAATTTGAATTATGTACTAGTTTAAAGGGGTTGTGGAATAATTCAACAAGATCCTATTGCAAAACAAAAAAAATGGTGAAAGTGATGTTTTTTGGGAAGCCATAACTTTCAACTCAAATATTAGATTGGGGCAAGAGTACAATAATTAGAAAGATGATTTAGAGTAGAATAACAATGGATTTTTATAATTTGGAGAATGATAATATATTCCTTCATGAATTGAGCAGAAAAATCACCTGTAGCATTGTTTGGAAATTTTTTTATAATATGCATAATTCTAACAAAATGGTTGCTTGCACATTTTGCAAAATCAAGGGGTATAAACATATCAGTTCAATATAATAATGCATATTCAAGAAATGGAAGAAGGAGAGGGAGCTTAAAACCATGATAAAGAGGTAAAATGGAAAAATATCGGTGTTGGTAATGCAAAGACATAATCAAACGGGCACAAGAGTAGAGGGGAGAAAGAAACCTTATTAGAAACTGTGAGAAGCATGAAAATAGAAGTGCAGAGTTACAAAGTAGAAAATGAGAGGTTGATGAGGGAAAAAACCAAATAAATTATCAAGTAATGCAAATCTTAAATTAATTGTACAGGCAAAGAAAGAATGGATCAAACTCGAAACATGAGGAAGAGGGTAGATATCATGAAAGAAGAGATACCTACAGAAGAGATGGTTATTCAAGAAGTGCTAGTATAACTCATAGAAATCACTCACCTCCTTACTCAACAAGGAAATTTTATGCATCTAAAGACTCCATAAGTATTCCAGAGGTGTCTCCTGTTAGGAACCAAAGAAGAAGACATGAATTTGATAGTTTACAAGGAGAGTTGAGGAAGCTTAAGCCACCATCCTTTGATGGTGAAAGAGAAAAGGGAGATGATGTTGAAGCATGGTTACTTGGACTCAGGAGGTATTTTCAATTGCATAACTACTCATGAAACCTAGAAGCCATAATTTCCATTTATCATCTACATGGAAAAGCTGCTATCTAGTGGGATCAACTCAAGCAAGTTGAGCACATAAATGAGAGCAGGATCACTTGGAATAAATTCAAGAAATATTTTCAGAAGGAGTACCTTTCAGAGCACTTCTATGACAAGAAAATGAAGAAGTTATTTGAACTCAGGCTGGGAAGCATGACCATGGCAGAGTATGAAAATAAGTTCTTGGGATTTCTAAAGTATGTGGGGTTTATAAAACACGAGAAAGTGAAAATACAAAGGTTTTTGAGTGGACTTCCATCCTTTTATAAAGAGAAGATTCAATATGATGATCTCAAGACTTTGATTGGGACCTTTAGGAAGGCTAAGTACATGTATGAGGAAGGAAAGGGAAGAGAGTATTTGCATAAATCTTGGAAGGATAAGAAGAAAGAGAAGTCTGATCAGATAAAGAAAGGATTCAAACCTCTCAACATAAATAGCCCAAATAAAAATTAGCCAGACCAATATGCTAAGGATGAATCCAAGAGAAAAGACTCCTTGGGAAAAAGGGGAAGACCTCCAATCCAATGTTGGGGATGCAAAGAAGATCACATGTACAAGGATTGGCCTCATAGAAAAGACAAAGTGAATACCTTGCACAACATCCAAGATGCTACAACAGTAGAAGACATGGGAAGAATATATGCAACCTTAGATGATCGACAAGCAAAGTACCGATCCAATATGATTGAGGTGGAAGGTAAGATCATCGATAATCCTGTTGCTATTTTAATTGATTCAAGAGAAAGTCATTGTTACATTGATCCTAAAATAGTGGATAGATTACATTTGGAGAAAAGTAAGATTGAAAAATAAAGTTTGGTTCAACTATCCACTGGAACCAAAAGGAGAATCCATGATATGGTCAGAGGTTGTTCCATAAGTATTAATGGTGTGAATACTAATGCTGATCAAAATATTATACCATTGGGGTCTTATGATATTCTAATTGGAATGGATTGGTTGGAGAAGCATCATGTTTTCCTAGATTTTCATAACAAGACATTTACATGTCTTGATGAAGAAGGAAAACATAACACTGTGAAAGGAGTTCCAAGACCCATCTCTATAAAGAAGATTTCAGCCTTACAACTGAAGAGATGTTTTAGAAAAGGATGTCAATTGTATGCAGACCATGTGGAGGAGACATAAAAGACAAAAGGGACAAGCCTTGAATATTTTTTGATACTTCAAGAGTTTGAAGATGTATTCCAAGAAATACCAGGGTTGCCACTAGAGAGGGAGATAGATTTATCTATTGATTTAGTGCCAGGAGCTGCCCCGGTATAAAAAACACCTTACATAATGAGTACACCAGAATTAAAATAATTACAAATGCACTTGGAATAACTGTTGAAGAAAGGGTACATACGTCCAAGTGTTTCACCTTGGGGAGCACCAATACTCTTTCTCAAAAAGAAGGATGGAACATTGAGGCTGTGTATTGACTTTCGATAGCYGAATATATCCACTRTGAAGAACAAATATCCTTTACCYAGAATTGATCACCTCTTTGATCAACTAAGAGGGGAAAAAMTATTTTCAAATATAGACTTGAGATCGRGATRCCATCAGGTAAGAATCAGGGAAGAAGACATCCATAAGATAACCTTTAGAACCAGATATGGGCATTATGAATTTGTAGTGGTGCCATTTGGAATGTCCAATGCACCGACTATATTTATGTTCTCAATGAATGGCATATTCAGAAGTTATTTGGACAAGTTTGTCATAATATTTGTCGACGACATACTTATCTTTTCTAAGTCAGAGAAAGAGCATGAACATCACCTAAGATTGGTATTGCAAGTGTTGAGGGAATATCAGTTGTATGCTAAGCTTAGTAAGTGTTATTTTTACCAAGAACATATCCATTACTTGGGACACATTATTTCAGAACAAGGTATAATAGTAGATCCAGAGAAGATTGAAGCCATTAAAGGATTTCCAACACCCATGAATGTTTCAGAAGTCAGATATTTTATGGGATTAGCTAGTTACTACAAAATATTTATAGCAGGGTTCTCTAAGATTGATCATCCCATCACTTCTTTTCAAAAGAAGGGAATTAAATTTGAATGGACATTTGAGTGAGAAGATAAATTTAATTTATTGAAAGAATTACTTACTAGTGCACCTATTTTAAAGATTGTTGACCCAAATGAAAGTTTTGTGGTATGTACATATGCATGCAAGGAAAGACTTGGGTGAGTCCTTACTCAAGATGGACATGTCATTGGTTATGAGTCCAGAAAGCTTAAAGAACATGAGAGGAACTATGCCACACATGACTTGGAACTTGCTACCATTGTTCACGCATTGAAGATGTAGAGGCATTATCTCATGGGGAAGCTATTTGAATTAAGAACAGAGCATAGTGGTCTGAAATATCTTTTTGAACAACCAACTTTGAATGCTAGGAAAACGAAATGGCTAGAATTTTTAAGTGAATACAATTTTGACATCAAGCATATCAAAGGAAAAGAAAATAAAGTTGTCGATGCACTTAGTAGAAGAGTACATCTCATGCATGCTACAACCATTAGTATGCATCAATCAGATTTAAAGAGCAAAATTTTAGATGTTGTTACAGATCAACGTTACCTACAGGTAAAAGAAAGCTTACAACAGAAAATTAAAGAATATGAGATAAACGAAGATGGATTGCTTATGCATAAAAATAGAATTTGGGTTCCTAGTTCCAAATAACTTAGGAATTTGGTATTAAAAGAAATGCATAATGTTCCGTATGCCGGACATCCTGGTTACCAGAGAAAAAATGTAGCAGTAAGAAGCCAATTCTTTTGGCCAGGAATGAAGAAAGATCTTGCTGATTACATTGCCAGATGTATGGAATGCCAGAGAGTGAAAGCTGAGCATAGGCACCCAACGGGGTTGCTACAACCATTACCAATTCCAGAGAAGAAATGGGAAGTGGTAACCATTGATTTTATAACTAAATTGCCCAGGACATCAAGACAACATGATTCAATCATGTTAGTGGTTGATAA